>OX463237.1:15810000-16032500 GCA_949820135.1 Sylvilagus floridanus | reverse complement strand
GTATTCATGTTTCCCTCTATGACTGTGAAAGTAGCCTGTTTCTTCTTCACACATTTATGTTAATTTTTGCTTTATGTATCATTAAATGCCTGTTCATCTCTTTAAAGCTCTTGGCTGATACTGTCAACTTTTCATTGTCATGTTTTCTCTGTACCTCTGGCAAATATCATAGACATGAGGAGTTTTTTCTTTCCTTTATTGAGTCTACCATCTTTCTTTTAACTTTAACATCTATCTTATTTAGATTTATTACCATTATCTTGGGTTTGGATGTATCATCTTCTAATGTGTTTTCTGTTTGGCTTCTTGTGTGTTCCTTTTCCTTTTATTTCTTGCTCTCATTTAAATTGATTTTTTTTTTTTAATGGTTCCATCTTTGCCTCCTCTGCTAGTAGGTAGGCCCTCACTGGTGTTTCTTTCTCTCTCTCTCTCTCTCTCCCCCTCTCTTTCTTTCTCTTTTAAAGATTTATTTTATTTATCTGAAAGGCAGAGTTAGAGAGAGGAGAGGAGAGAGAGATCCTCAGTATGCTGTTTCACTCTCAGAATGGCTGCAATGGCTGGGGCTGGGCCATGCAGGTGCCCAGAGCTTCTTCCAGGTCTGCCACATGGGTGCAGGGTCCCAGGGACTTGGCCGTCTTCCACTGCTTTCCCAGACCACAGCAGAGAGCTGGATCAGAAATGTAGGTGCCCATATGAGAGGCTGATGTTACAGGTGATGGCTTAACCTACTATGCCATAACACCGGCCCCAGTTTTTTATCTTTACACAATTGAATATTATATAATTACTGTCTTCTGCCTCCCATTGTTATCATTAAGAAACCAGCTTTTGGGGCCGGTACTGTGGTGTAGTGGGTAAAGCTGTTGCCTGCAGTGCCAGCATTCCATAGGAGCGCCGTTTCAAGTCCTGGCTGCTCCACTTCTGATCCAGCTCTCTGCTATGGCCTGGGAAAGCAGTAGACTATGGCCCAACTCCTTGGGCCCCTGCATCTGCTTGGGACACCCAGAAGAAGTTCCTGGCTCCTGGCTCCTGGCTTCGGATCAGTGCAGTTCCTGCTGTTGTGGCCAACTGGGGAGTGAACCAGCGGATGGAAGATCTCTCTCTCTTTCTCATTCTCTGCCTCTCCTTCTCTCTCTGTGTAACTCTGACTTTCAAATAAGTAAATAAATCTTAAAAAAAAAGAAAAAAAGATGACACAAGTCCTTGGGCTTCTGCACCATTATATTAAACCCAGAGGAAGCTCCTGGCTCCTGGCTTCAGATCTGCATAGCTCCAGCTGTTGCAGTCATTTGGGGAGTGAACCAGCGAATGGAATAGCTCTCTCTCTTCCTCTCTGCCTCTGCCTCTCTGTAATTCTACCTTTCAAATAAATAAATTTTTTTAATAAAAGACCAGCTTTTATTTGCTTCTTTTTTTCTTCAAAGGTATTTGCTTCCCCCCCATTCCTTTTTTTTTTTTTTTTAAGATTTATTTACTTATGTGAGAGGCATAGTTACAGAGAAAGTGAGAGACCGAGAGAGAGGTCTTCCATCTGCTGGTTCACTCCCCAAATGGCTACAACAGCCAGAACCTTAGCTGATACAAAGCCAACAGCCAGGAGATTCTTTTGGGTCTCTCATGTGGATGCAGCAGCCCGAGCTCTTGGGCCATCTTCCTCTGCTTTCCCAGGCCATTAGTAGGGGGGTGGATCTGAAGTAGAGCAGCTGGGACTCGAACCAGCACCCTTATTGATGCTGGTGCCACAGGCAGAGGTTCAACCTTGCAATTTCACTGTGATGTATCTCTTTATTTCTCCTCTTATGGTTCATTGTACTTTTGGAATCTTTGGGTTGGGGCTCTTTCACCAATTCTCATTAATTATTAGCTGTTGTCTCTTTGCCTTTGTTCTTCTATTCCTTTTATGAAATTGTAAGTTAGACTATTTTTAAAATTTTTATTTATTTGAAAAACGGACAGACATGCAGACAGTTAGGGAGAGAAAGTGCTCCCATTTGCTGGATCAGTCCCCAGATTCCCACGGTGGCTGGAGCTGGGAGCCAAGAAGTCAGTCCGGGTCTCCCATGTTGTTGGCATGAGCCATCACCACTGCCTCCCAAATCCACATTAGTAGGGAGATGAAGTCAGGAACCAGAGCAGGGTATTGGAGCCTGAGCATTGTCATAGTACATAGATGTCTTTTTTTTTTTTCTTTTTACATTTATTTATTTATTTATTTATTTATTTTAAAAGCAGAGAGAGACAGAGACAGAGAGAGGTCTTCCATCCACTGGTTCACTCCTGAAATGGCCATAACAGCCAGAGCTACGCAAATCCAGAGCCAGGAGCCTGGAGCTTCCTCTGGGTCTTCCCACCTGGATGCAGGGGCCCAAGGACTTGGGCTATCTCCTACTGCTTTCCCAAAGCATAGCAGAGAGCTGGATCAGAAGAAGAACAGCCAGGACTCGAAGAAGTGCCCATATGGGATGCCGGTACTTCACATGGCAGCTTTACCCGCTATGCCATAGTGCCAGTCCCCATAGATGTCTTAAATGGTGTCTTAACCACTAGGCCAAATGCCCACCCCAAGCTCTCCTGTTTTATCACCATACTTCTTCTTTCTTGTGTTTTTTCTTTATGTCTTCATTATGGATAATTTCTTCTTTGCTTTCAGTGCCCAAATTCTGTTTTGTTGGCTCTAATTTGCTTTCCGTTTGCTTCTTAATTTTTGTTACTGCTTTTTTTGTTGTTTTTTAAGAAGAGAGCAAGGCAGGCAAAGAGGGAGTTCCCATCTGTTGGCTCACTCTTCAAATGCCCACAGTGGTCCTGGGGTTGGACCTCAAGCTAGGAGCTCGTAACTCAATTCAGATCTCTGCATGGGTGGCAGGAACCCAGCCCCCGCGACATCACCACTGTTTACCAGTCTTTATTAGCAGGAAACTAGAGTCAGGAGCTAAAACTGAGAATTGAATCCAGGCATTCCAGTGTGAGATACAGGCATCTCACCAGCTAGGCTAATGCCTGCTACGGACATGGGTGCTTTTAATCTGTCTTTGATAATTCTGCTATGAGAAATTCTTTTTTTTTTCTTTTCTTTTTTTATTTGACAGGTAGAGTTATAGACAGTGAGAGAGAGACAGAGAGAAAGGTCTTCCTTCTGTTGGTTCACTCCCCAAATGGCTGCTGTGGCCAGCACTGTGCCGATCCAAAGCCAGGAGCCAGGTGCTTCTTCCTGGTCTCCTATGCAGGTGCAGGGGCCCAAGCACTTTAGGCCATCCTCTGCTGCCCTCCCAGGCCACAGCAGAGAGCTGGACTGGAAGAGGAGCAACTGGGACTAGAACCCGGTGCCCATATGGGATGCCAGCGCCACAGGTGGAGGATTAGCCAAGTGAGCCACGGCGCCTGCCCTGAGAAGTTCTTTTCAATCTGCTTCTGTTTTCTGTTATTTTTCTTAGTTGTTGCTCTTGACTTTATTTCTGCTATGCTTCGTTTTTAAACTGTGTACTCATTGTTCTTAAAAACTTACTTGTGAAGTTTCTTTCTGATCTAGGATGAAGATATATTCTTCCAGGGAGAATTTTTACCTGTGTCTTTCAAGTGCCTAGAGATTTTTCTCTCTGTGATGCTACTGCTTTAAAATACTGAATTTATAGCTTGTATTTTGTTCATTTCAACTACCAGGAAATATTGATTTGGATTTTCTTAGCGTTTCTCAGGGGTACCTCTAACCCCGGTGCAGCCAAGGCAGCTTCCTTGCAGCCCCCGAGAGTAGGGGAGTTGTTCTTCATTTCAGATTTACGCTCTCTGCCACTCACGTGGGAGACCTGGACGGTGTTCCAGGCCCCTATCTTTGGCCTGGCCCAGCCATTTGGGAGAGAACTATGGATGGAAGATCTCAGTCTCTTGCTCTGTTTGTCTCTGTTTCTCCCCTTCTCTCTGAAACTCTGCCTTTCAAATAAATAAATAATAGTTTTAAAAATGTTAAATGAAAATGTTAGTTTTTCCTGATAAAATAGACTTCACATTGATTAAGAAAGGTTGCCAGTTCGGAAGTGGTAAAATAGGAAGTCCCATCCAGAAGAGCTGTTATCACAGTGATGAACATCTCTGGACCTTTTCTGGATGTATACATGTATGCTTATGGAATTTCCTCATTTTCATCGTGTCAATTTACTTAACCCAAATCCTGGAACACCGTCCAGGTCTCCCACGTGAGTGGCAGAGGCCCAAGCACTTCAGTCTCTCCCTGCTGCCCTCCCAGGCCATTAGCAAAGAGCTGGATCAGAAGTGGGGCAACCAGGATTCAAACTGGCACCCACATGGGATGCTGGCATTGCAAGCGGTAGCTTAACCCGCTATACCACAACGCCAGCCCCTTATTTAAGATTTTAACACAAATGATACTTACAAAGGAATTTGCTGTTGAATCTGTGAATAGAGTCCTCAAGATCAACACTCTTACCCGACCAAATGCAACAGCTTAAGAAAATTCAGCCTCCAGAACACTGATACCCAGCCACAATGCTCTCATTTCATGAGGGGATCTATCTCTGAAGGTGCAACACAAAAACAATCCACCACACATTCAGTAAGTATCTGCCATTCTCAGAAATACAGCAGGCTAGGATGTTTGCACCAATCTTCCTATGGGAAACAGCCATAAAGACAAGACAAAAATATATTATGCATCTAAGGCAGGTGAAAGACGCACCAGAGCCACATAGCGCCTAAGAATGAGTACCTACAGACCTTGTGTTTCCCTCTCCTGGGCACCATGGTGTATTTGTATTCTTTGAATAATGCTGTATGAAATATCTTATTTATACTTCTGTAATTATGCATTTTTTAGCTAAATTGCCAAATTTTAATTCCCAAGAGTTTGCTGTTTATCACAGATTGTCAGATCATTAGCAGTTTGAGAGTCTCAATTTCTGCACACTTTGCAAATGTTGAGTTTTATCATTATAATCTTCGTTAATGAAAAAAAATCTTTAACTCATTTTTCATCACTAGTGGTAACAGTTTTACCTGTTGGTAATCTTGTCTTTTAATTTTATGTTGAAACTTTTACCATTCAGAAGTAAAAAACTTGATGTAGTAGAATTTGTCAGTATTTTTCCCTTATGACTTAATGGCCTTTGTATTGTTCCTAGTTTTCCCATGATTTATACTCATATTTTTAATGTTATATTTAAAAAAAATCATTCACTGTTACAAAGTTTTTAAGAAGCCTTTGTTTATATTTTCTTATAATTTGTATCTAAAGTAGGCATATCCTTTTCCTTTTTTCTTCCTCCTATACTGACACAAATATCTTACCATCTTTTACAATTCTTACTTATTTGAAATATACTTCAGTCACAGATTCTCTGATCACATTGTGTGGACCTGATCTTGTGTTCTCTGTTCTGTGCTACTAATGAGACTGTACGATACTGTTTTAGTTAGTGTAACTTTCTAGTATGTTTTGAATCAGCCTGGCTAAACCTCCCTGATATTCTTCATTGCAAATTATGTTACCAATTTTGATTATTTTCCTGAGTAACTGTCAGAATTAATTTGTGACATTCCACAAAAAAACACCCCAGCAGAGAGTGAGAGAGAACCTAGATGACCACTTTATCTGGCAGGGGAAAGGTCAGAAACAAAATAAATAAAAAAGTTAAACATTAGTCTTTAGAGAAATTTGATATGTGCAATTTGATTCCAGGAATATAATACCCTCATTTCCTCTGTATAGCTTCACAATGAATATAATTTTTCTTGTGTTCTTATAAATTTCTTAATTTTACTTCTAAGTATTGTGGATTTTTTTTGCTATTATGAATCTGCTTTTTCTTCCATTATATGCTCTGATTGTAATAAATTGCTAGTAAATAGGGAAGGTATCGATTTTTCCAATTATTTCCTGTTTGGCCACCTTATTGAACTCTTGTATTATAGTACTTTTCAATTGATTGCTGGTTTCCTTTGTGAATAGTTATATCATCAAAATGACACTTTAATTTTTAATAGTTCCCAGTGTTTATACCTCTTGTATTTTTCCCTTACTACATTGACTGAAATTTGAATAGTAATGTTGAATGTATTAATGTGTTATTCCTGTCTGGTTCCTAGCTTTAATGAAAGGATCTCTAGGATGGCATTGTTCATTATGATATGTTATGTTGGTTTTTGAAAAACATACCCTTTTTGTATTAAAGGTGGGTACTTAATTTGCCCAATAATGTGAAAATCTATTTTGGTATCCAAAAGGCAGAACTCTATAGTCTACTCCTATCTCTGCCCCCCCCCCCCATCGTGATTAATGTATTGAATTATATTAGTAGACTTATTAATACTGAACCATTACATCACTGGAATAAAGCGTACATAATTGTAATATATTATACCTTTAGTATACTGTGAAAACTGTTTAACTTGCATTTATTTTAGATTTTTGTATGTGGGTATAGTGAGACTAGAATTGAGAGTGAATTAAATTTTACCTATAAAGTCATGGGACAGGTGTCCTAATTTTCATTTACCTACACGGCAGAAGTAACATTTTTGTCTAGGATTGAAGACATTTATGCAAAGTAATATGTAAGTTCAGAGTTATGTCAGTATAGAGCCATTAATGTGGAATTTTGTGAAATCTGAGTATTGTATTAACTGAGGTTTATAGATATTGTAATCCGGTGGTCATGTTGCTCTGATGTGTCATTGTTTCCAGAGAGATTTTTCTTTCATTCATCTTATATACAGTAACCATGCTTTAACTGGCTGCATGTTTGGGCAGTTGCGGATTGTCTTCCTCATATAATTTGTGTGTTTCCTTTCATGTCTTCCAGCGGCGAGTAGAGCAGCCCCTCTATGGTTTAGATGGCAGCGTTGCAAAGGAGGCAACGGAGGAGCAGTCGGCTTTGCCAACCCTCATGTCAGTGATGTTAGCGAAACCGCGGCTTGACACAGAGCAGCTGGCACCGAGGGGAGCTGGCCTCTGCTTCACTTTTGTGTCCGTAAGTACTGAGGCGAAGTTCACTCAGATCTTGTCACTGCCCTGGAGCTCCTTGTTGGAGTGGAGTCACTGCTTTAGCCTGAGACATGAAGTGTCCAATTGTCTGTCACTCGTGAAGGCATCAGGCTTTTCCTCAGTCTCCTGAAAGGGACTGTGTTGTCAGAAGCAAAGCATACTTTTGGTTTGACAAAGTAGTAAAGGAAATGCAAATTCCATTTCAATTTAAATACTCATATAATTAAAAAGAGCTTCCAAACTCCAGCCATCACTTGTCTAAATTAATACTCAAGGCAACCGTTTTGGCGGGGAAGCCGGTGCGCTGCAGCCGCGGTGCGGTACTCTGCTGGCCTGCCTGCTAGCCTTCTCCCCATGTGCACTGAGGGTATCATTACCTTTTCCAGGAACGTTTGCTCCTTTCAGCCTCTTTTTCTCCCTCTTTGAAGAATGAGAATTTGAATTTTATAAAAGTTTGATTCCATTTTAACTTGCCAAATTATAATGCAGTATGAATCAAACGTTGTTCCTTTCCTTGGTTTCTGTCACCTACCAGGTACCTGTTTCTGCCAGGAATGGGACAAAGTAAGGGAACACCCCACTGCCCTGTTCTTCTATTTTTAGGGTCATCTTTCAGAAGTAAGACTAATACTGATCCACATTTTTGCCTCTGACTTATTCATTTTCTCCAGTTCTAACCTAGGTTCCCTCTTTATTTACTCTGGATTTTACAAGTCATCAACCCACATGCAAGTACATTCAAAAAGGCAGTAAAAATAGTGGTGGGTATCTTAGGGAAAGAAAACAATTAGCTAGATAGGAAACCATTGTGCATTATTAGGCATACTTATAGTTACTGTAGCCTTGTCTCAAGAAAGGCATAACATGACTTTGATATTTTAATGAACAATAAATGGAGAAACTTCTTAAATAAAGATAGTGTAGTTCTGTCTCTGGATGACAAAGGAAACATGTAATTCTAAAAATGGGAGAAATGGGGAGGAAGTTGTGGCGCAGCATGCTGAGCTGCCAATTGCATTGGCCACATCCCGTATCCGAGATCCTGGGGTTGAGTCCTTCCTCCTCCTCTGCTTCTGATCCTGTGCTGTGGCAGATTCTTTTTTCCTTTAAAGATTTATTTATTTATTTGAAAGCCAGAATTACATACAGAGAGAAAGAGAGGAAGACAGAGCGAGAGAGAGGGAGTGAGAGAGAGAGAGTCTTCCATCCGCTGGTTTACTCCCCAAATGGCTGCAACGGCTGAAGCGTGCCAATCCGAAGTCAGGAGCCAGGAGCTTCCTCCGGGTTTCCTATGCGGATGCAGGGGCCCAAGGACTTGGGCCATCTTCTACTGCTTTTCCAGGCCATAGCAGAGAGCTAGCTCAAAGTGGAGCAGCTGGGACTCGAATTGGTGCCCACATGGGATGCCAGCACTGCAGGCGGTGGCTTAACCCGCTACACCACAGCGCCAGCTCTGGCATAGATTCTATGACAGTGTAGTAGCCCTGTATTGTGTCATTGTAGAATGTGTGTCTGTGTGTCATTATGTGTTTACTATTCACTGGCTTTTGTTAAATTATCATCTTAGGTCGGCTGTTTCCAGACAAAATCTCTGGGTCTTGGCCCAGCTTAATCTCAACTGTTGTGTGCATTTGAGGAGTGACTTAGTAGATTAGAACTCTTTCTCTTTTTCTCTCTCTGCCTCTCAATAATAATAATGATAATAATTTTCTAATAAAACTATATCCTTTTCACTTGAGGTGAGTTCCATTCATTTTTCTACAAAGAAGTACTGACTGAATGTCTACTTTAGTTAAGGGCACATAAATACCCAAGATTTTGATCAGCAAAAACTTAGTCCCCTCTATAAACTTTTCCTGACAAGTATGGGCATGTGGACTTGAGTGGGTGCCTATGAGTGTGCACCTACCCAGTCTCATCAGTGACACATTCCGGCTGTCATCGGAGAACTTGCAGGTGCTGCAGCTGGGTTGACCTCACCTGGCAGAGAGTAGCAACAAGATAGTCATGTATGAAGAAGGAACTTGGAGACAAGTGTACAAACTAAAGGCTTTAGTGCAGTTCTGTTTTTCTTTGTTTCTCAGCAGTTCCGGACAGGATATGATCTTAGTCATATAAGAAAAAAAAAAGTAAAAGTATCAACAAAAAATAAATGTAAATTGATAAAGACAGTATCCTAACAAAATAAGCAAAGACAGCTTTATGGGGGGGGGTGGCTCACAACATGAAAAACTCAATTTTGACCGTATTGAAATGCAAAATAAAACAGAAGTAGCTTTGATCTGTCAGATTGGCAGTGGTTAGTAAATCTGATAATTCTTACTATAAGGGTCGTTTGGGGACAGATCCAGTTTTATATTGGCTACAAGGTGGTACAGTCATTTGAACAAGTTGGCAATATATCTCAGTGATAAATTACCATATCCTTCTATTCAGAAGTTCGAACTCCATAAAACTATGCAAAGATGTTTATTGCGACATTGGAAGTAATTTTACTCTATCAGTTTCCAAAGGAATGTGACTCCACATTGTTATTCCAGTAATTAGTTCTCAGAATGCATATGACATGCTTCATTATCTATAGCTGATCTCTCCACTCTTCTTCAAGTAGCTTTCTTCATTTGGCTTTACATCTAGATTTTTCCTCTATATATCTAGAGTCATAATCAGTTTTACAATCAGATTTACTTATTTGTAAGCATAACAGAGAAAGAAGGAGAGATAGGTAAAGAAATCTTCCATTAGCTGGTTCACTCCTTAAATTGCCAGATTGTTAGATGTCAGTACGTTATAAATGTGTGATATTTAGTTATTTAAATTGTAATTGAGTCCTTTCTATTTTGTAAAGTATTCTAAGACTTGAAAACAGTTAAGGAGCCTTTGTAATATTATGATTGTTTCATTGTTGGGCATTGTAAAACCAAATAATTTTATTGGTCTCATTAGAAGAAAACAAACATAGTCACTGAATTAGTTCTGATTGAATGAAAGTTCTAGTTGTTAAAGTCTACTGGATTTTTTTTTTAATGTCATTTCTATAATTCCTTAAAAACTGTGTATCTTTTAACATTATACAGATTGAATTTCTTAAGCTTGAATTTCTTTTTTTTTTTTAAGTTTTATTATTTGAAAGTCAGAGTTACACAGAGAGAGGAGAGGCAGAGAGGGAGAGAGAGAGAAAGAGAGAAAGAGAGAAGAGAGAGAGAGGTCTTCCATCCTCTGGTTCACTCCGCAGTTGGCCACAATGGGCGGAGCTGGACCGATCCAAAGTCAGGAGCCAGGAGTTTCTTCCAAGTCTCCCACTTGGGCCATTTTCTGCTGCTTTCCCAGGTGCATTAGCAGGGAGCTGGATCGGAAGTGGAGTAGCCAGGCCTCAAACTGGAGCCCATATGAGATACCAGCATTGCCCGCAGGGGACAGCTTTACCTACCCCATAGGGCCAGCCCCTAGAGTTATATTCTCTCTCTCTCTTTTAAGATTTTATTTATTGGCTGGCGCCACGGCTCACTTGGCTAATCCTCTGCCTGCGATGCCGGCACCCTGGGTTCTAGTCCTGGTTGGAGCGCCAGATTCTGTCCCAGTTGCTCCTCTTCCAGTCTAACTCTCTGCTATGGCCCGGGAAGGCAGTGGAGGATGGCCCAAGTGCTTAGGCCCTGCACCTGCAGGGGAGACCAGGAGGAAGCACCTGGCTTCTGGCTTCACATCAGCCACAGCACGCCAGCCGTAGCGGCCATTTGGGGAATGAATCAACGGAAAAAAGGAAGACCTTTCTCTCTGTCTCTCTCTTTCTCACTGTCTAACTCTTCCTGTCAAAAAAAAAAAAAAAAAAAGATTTTATTTACTTGGGCCAGTGCTGGGTATAGTGGGTAAAGCTGCTGCCTGCAGTGCCAACATCCCATATGGGTACCAGTTGGAGGCCTAGTTGCTCCACTTCTGATCCAGCTTTCTGCTATGGCTTGAGAAGGCAGTAGAAGATGGCCCAAGTCCTTGGGCCTCTGTACCCACATGGGGGACCTGGAAGAAGCTTCTGGCTTCGGATCGGCCCAGCTCCAGCCATTGCGGCCATTTAGGCAGTGAACCAGCGGAAGGAAGACCTCTTATTCTCTCTGCCTCTCTGTAAATAAATCTGCCTCTCAAATAAACAAATCTTTAAGAGATAAATAAATAACATATTTTATTTATTTATTTATCTGAGAGGTAGAGTTACAGACAGAAAGGGAGAGACAGAGAGAAAGGTCTTCCTTCCCCTGGTTCACTCCCCAAATGGCCGCAATGGCCAGATCTTGGCTGATCTAAAGCCAGTGGCCAGGAGCTTCTTCTGGGTCTCCCACACAGGTGCAGGCCCCAAGCACTTGGGCCACATTCCACTGCTTTCCCAAGCCGTAGCAGAGAGCTGGATTGGAAGAGGAGCAGACAGAACACAAACTGACGCCCATATTGGATGCTGGTTCACAGGCTGAGACTCAGACTATTATGCTTTTTGATATCAGCTTTACTTTCCCATTTGTCAGTTGATGAACGTTTGAAATGGTCCCTTCCCTACCCTACCCCTGAAACTTTATGAATAATGCTGTGATGAACATTCATATACATGTGTTTGTATAGATGCGTGTTTTCCTTTTGGGGGTATATACTAAGGAGTGAAGTTGCAGGGCTGGATGGTGACTAGTTTTAAGGACCTTGCGAACTGCTAGCACAGCAGCTGCACCAGTTTGCATTCCAATGTGTGCCAGTTTTCCCACATCCTTGCCAATACTTTTTATTGTCTGCCTTTTTAAAATTCTAACCATCCTAGTGGTTGAAAAGTGATACTGATTTGCATTTCTCTAATGACTATTGATATTGAGAATTTTTTATTTTGAGTTTTTTTCATTTGTTTAGTTGGCCATTTTAGAGAAATACCTACTGAAATCCTTTGCCCAGTTTTAAGTTGTGTTGTCTGTTGTTGAGTTGGAAGGGTTTTTTGTATATTCTGAATACTAGATCCTTATGAAGTATGGGAGGGCAGGTGTTTGGCATAGTAGTTAAAGTCATCACTTGGGATGTTTGCATCCCATTGGAGTACTTGATTCCAGTCCTAGGTCCTCTACTTCTGCTCTAATTTCCTACTAATGCACACCCTGAGTACCAAGAAATGATGGCTCAGATCTTGGATTGCCACCTCCCTACCTCCTAAAGGGAGATCTCAGTTGAGTTCTGGGCTCCTGGTTTTGGACTGGTACAGCCCTAGCTGTTATGAGTGCTTGGGAAGTTAAGCAGTCAATGGAAGATCTCTCCATCTGTCTTTTTGTCCCTGCCTTTCAAGTGAGTAAAAAGAATGAATTTTTAAACAGATTTAAGGCTTAAAAATATAGATGGTGGCCAGCGTTACGGCCAGCGGGTTAATGAGCCGATGCCTGCAACACCAACCTCCCATATCAGAGTACTAGTTTGAGTTCTGGCTGTTCCACTTATGATCCAGCTCCTTGCTACTCAGCTACTTGGGTTTCTGCCACCCCATGAGAGACATGGATAGAATTGTGGGCTCCTGGCTTAAGGTTTACCCAACCATTTGGGGAGTTAGCCAGCAGATGGGAAATCTCTCGACTCCCCTTCTCTCTGTCACTCTGCCTTTCAAATAAATAAAATAAATCTTAAATAAATACGTATATGATTTGCAAGTTCTCTTTTATTCTGTTGGTCAACATTGTACTTTCTTGATGATGTTTAAAGCCCAGATTTTTTAATTTTGAAAAGTTCCAGTTTATTTGTATTTATTTGAGAGCTACAGAGAGAGAAGGAGACAGAGAAATACAGAGATACCCCTCCTATCTACTAGTTCACTACCCAGATGTTTGCAGGGGCCCCCAGCTGCAGCAGAAGTCAAGTGCCAGAAACTCAATGTAGGTCTCCCACCTGGGTGGCAGGGACCTGACTATTTGAGCCATCACCT
The DNA here is from genome assembly GCA_949820135.1 of Sylvilagus floridanus. Classification (NCBI taxonomy): domain Eukaryota; kingdom Metazoa; phylum Chordata; class Mammalia; order Lagomorpha; family Leporidae; genus Sylvilagus; species Sylvilagus floridanus. Next base: position 16,019,577 of record OX463237.1, on the reverse strand, counting down.
GCTGTCTGCATGTCAAACCCAGGCGCTTCATTGGTATGTGGGCGTCTTAACCAATAAGCCAAACACTCCCCTCCCCCTTTTTTGTTTTGTAGCTTGTGCTTTTACTGTTTTAACTAAGAAGTTTTATTAACCTAAAGTCATGAACATTTACTCCTTTATTTTTTTCTAAGTGTTTTCCACTGTTAGCATTTAAATATTTAACTCTGTAATCCCGTTTTGTAGTAATTGTGGGATGTAAGGAGGACAGCTGTGGATTTCCAGATGTTTAACAAGATTATTGCAAAGACTTTGCTTTCCTCTGTTGAATTGTCTCGGCACCTTTGTCAAAGGTCAGTTGACCATAAATGTAGGGGTTATTTCTAAACTGTGAACTCTATTATTCCATTGATCATATTCCTGTCTTCATACTAGCCCCACACTGTCTTTTTTTCTTTTTTCTTTTTTTTCTGAGATGTATTAATTTATTTTAGAGGCAGAGTTACAGACAGAAAGAGGGAGAGACAGACAGAGGTCTTCCATCCACTGGTTCATCCCCCAGTTGGCTGCAGTGGCTGGGGCTAGGCAAGACTAAAGCCAGGAGCCTCTTCTGGGTCTCCCACAGGGGTTCAGGGGCCCAAGCACTTGGGCCATCCTCCACTGCTTTCCCAGGCCATAAGCAGAGAGCTGGATTGGAAGTGGAGCAGCCAGGACACAAACCAGCACCCATTTGGGATGCCAGCTCTGCAGGCAGAGGCTTAACCTATTCTGCCACAGCACTGGCCCTGACAGTTCAGATTTTTAATGTAGTTTTTAAAATTTTTTTATCCTTACAGTTTCATTTTAAAAAGCTCTGTCTCTTAGTAGAATTAGAAGCTGGTTTTACTTTTACAATAGGAACAAAGAAGAGTCAGATACGTTACTTTGTGGTCTCATTGACCTGGGATATTACTCTGTACTCACTGACTTTTAGGAGACTAGAATCTCTGTTTTCCAATTTTGTGATTCTAGTGTTTAGCACAGGACTAGGCACAAAGGTTCACAGTTAATATTGAATGAATGATTAGAATTAGAGCGTTTTTTTTCCTACTGTGTACTCACTTGTTGTCACAGTAGTTTGTGTAGAATCTTTACCTTTTGAAAGCATCGTCTTTATTTTCTTGAGAATATGCTGCTTCCTAACTAGCCTCTTCTTCAGTTAACTTTTTCATTTTTACTTATCACTGCGATATTTATATATTTATCTTTACAGACAGCTCTAATCTAGAAACATCCCAGTGAATCATCTTCTGACCCCATCAATTTACTGGAAGAAGACATAGAAATGAGCCCATGTAGAATGCATTTTATCAAAGCCTATATGCCAAAATCTGGAATTTTATAGAAGAGCCTTTTAGTCAGTCATTTGATTCTTCTAATTTCTTATTGTACAGATCAAACAATAATTTTTTTAAAAGATTTATTTATTTGAAAGTTATATAGACAGAGGAGAGGCAGAGAGAGAGAGAGGTCTTCCATCCGATGATTCACCCCCCAGATGGCCACAACAGCTGGAGCTGCCCCAGTCCGAAGCCAGGAGCCATGTGCTTCTTCCAGGTCTCTCACGTGGGTGCAGGAGCCCAAGCACTTGGGCCATCTTCCACTGCTTTCCCAGGCCATAGCAGAGAGCTGGATCAGAAGAGGAGCAGTCGGGACAAGAACCGGCACCAACATGGGATGCCAGCACCACAGGCTGCAGCTTTACCTGTTACATCATAATACCAGCCCCTCAATAGTTTGTTTCAACAGATATTTGTTGAATGTTTAATATATCTTCTCTTAGATTGTAAATTTCATTAAGACAGAGGAAGGGCTGGATCTATGATTTCTTTTGCCCTGGAAATGTGTCCTTAATACCTAAGCACTTCCCTCTGAACCTAGTCATAGGGAATATTCACTAAGTAGGCAATGAATGAATACCTAAAAATTGAGTTAATGATACTGCCTACTTTATGTTGTGCACCTTCAGTGAAATCACATATATGAAGTGCTGAGTTTGCTCACAGCCTGGCCATGCCAGTCTGCTGTGGTCACTGAGAGCTGTTACTCAGAATGCAGCTAGTCCCCAGTGCTGGCTCTCATTTACTAGCTCTGTGACTACTTCTAGGTGCTTACTGTTTCTGATTTGCACTTTCTTTTTCTCTAAAATGGAAATAATAATAATAATGCCACCAATAATAATAGATACCTTACAGGGTTTTTTTTTTTTTAAGATATTTATTTACTTGAAAGGCATAGTTACAGAGGGAGATGGAGAGAGGGAGAGGAAGAGGAAGAGGGAGAGGGGGAGAGAGAGAGAGAGAGAGAGAGAGAGAGAAAAGAAAGTCTTCCATCTGCTGATTCACTCCCCAAATGTCCACAATGGCTGGAGCTGAGCCGATCCAAAACCAGGAGCTTCTTCTAGCTCTCCCACAAGGGTACAGGAACCCAGCACTTGGACCGTCTTCACTGCTTTCCCAAGCCGTAGCAGAGAGCTGGATCAAAAGAGGAGCAGCTGGAACTTAAACCAGCACCCATATGGGATGCCAGCACCACAGGCAGCAGGTTTACTGGCTACCCACAACGCTGGCCCCCTTACAGAGATTTTTCAGGATCACATGTCACAATGAAGCCTTTTGCTTACAATAATTGCTCCATGGATGTGGTGATACCATTATTAAAATGAATTATGTAGAAACTACCAGAAAAATTTCACTTATGTAGATACAATATATTCTTTGATGAGGTAGTTCTGTATTTCTATTACCCCATAACTCAGGATATCTAATATTTCCTAGTTATTCCTAGTTATGACCATGATAGTTTATACTGTATTAGATGTGATTGTGCCTTGTTTTTAAAAAAACATTATTGGAAATGTAAGGATTGTGTATTCCTGAATAGTTGAATTATATTAAAACTAATAAATTTTAAAATGCTTTAGAATATCCAGTTGGCAAGTGACAATACTGGAAATGCACCTAGATTTTGGAGACTATTTGGAATAGTGGTTTGCAGGCCTTTGTGTCCCTTAGGTACTGGGTGCTTCCCTGGCCTTTTCTGATGAAAGAATATGGAAACACAAGTAGGGAAGGCAAGTTATTACAGGAATAGTTCTTCTTTTTCTATCGTTTACATATTTAAAAAGTTATTTTTATGCAGCTGATATTTTAAACCTATTTACCGAAACACAGTCTAAGCCACCATGTCTAGCCTTTGTGTTTCGTATTTGACTTATTTTACTTTCGTCTTGACCACATGGCCCTGTCTTCTGACTTTCATCAGAAGGAGTTTGTTTTTTATAATCATTTGAATTTATATAGATGTTTGTGGAGAAAGATGCAAAACCTTCCTGTGACTGGTGATGTACCTTTATTATAGGCTCAGCAAAACAGTCCCTCTTCTACGGGATCTGGCAACACAGAGCATTCCTGCAGCTCCCAAAAACAGATCTCCATCCAGCACAGACAGACCCAGGTAGGTTGGTGATCCATAAACGGTAGAGAAGATCTGCTTAGGAGCACATGCTAACCACATACAGAATCTGTGATTCCTCTCCTTGTTTCCCTCTGTCACCTTGACCTTACCTTATTATTTGTGTGTTACATCTAGAACTTAGCTGTGAACATTTAAATTCCTTTGGAAGTTGCCTTAACTTCTTGAGGCTTTTCTTTACCTTGCCTGTTAGTGTAGCAGAATGCTTATATCGCAGGGTAGTATTGAGGAAAGAGGACATACTTTAAAAGTTTCTAGTCTAGTGTTATTGTGGGACATTTTTTTTTCATACTATTTGTTGAACTCTTCACTTAGTATAGGGTTGATCTTATGAGTATAAAGTTAATTGAAAACAGATCTTAGTAAAAAATAAGAAGGAGAATGAGAGAGAGAGGAGGAAGAAATGCGGGAGTGCAGGTGGAAGGAATCACTGTGTTCCTAAATTTACATTGATGAAATGCATGAAATTAAAAGGTTAAAAAAAACCACACTGATTAAGTCACCCTTATCATGTATCAGAGTGCATGGGTTCAATACCTGCCTCTGGCTCCTGACTCTAGCCAGTTTCCTACAGATGCTGGAAGGTAGTAGGTGATGGCTCAAGTAATTGGGTCCCTACTACTCAGTTCCCAGCTTTGGCCCAACCCAGCACTTGGAACCATTTGGAAAATAAATAGGAAGCACACTCTCTCCACTATCCTTCTCTCTCTCCTGCTCTCTTTCTCCCTCCCTCTCTTTTCTCCTCCCTACCTACTCAGATAAATAAATAAATAATTAAAAAAAAAAAAAAAAAACACCTTAAAAGAGTTTCTAGTCTGGGTCTCAGCTTGCTTTTTTAGAAATTATCATAAAAAATTAGATTGACACTGTTTATCTCAGACAATACATACAAAATGCTTATTAGGACAGTGCTTACAGTAGGCATTCCATAAATGTTACTTCCCTACTTTATGAAAGTAGTTAATTTATTCCTCGTGCCTATTTATTATTTGTCAAGACCTAGCTGAACTTCTGTAAGAAGTGGTATGCCAACATAATTTCCTCCTTAAATAGCCTTCAGAAACTTTTGAATTTAGGAATGTGGTAAATATTCAAAGATTGTATCTGAAAAGGATGGAGACTCTAGCCTCCATATTGTAGTGTCAAGTTTCATTTCTTGCAGTCTCTTAGCACTGTCTGGTTTGTTTTCATGACAGGATACTTGGCAACCTGGAATTTCCTAAGTTCCTGGTGCAGATTTTTAATTTTATTTGATCATCGATAGTTTATGAACAGTTGGACAGACTCAGACAGGTGCACACTCAGAATTTTACCTCTTGCCTCTGATTGCTGTTTCCACTAGGTGGCATGTTTGTTCTTTGGAGATTTGGGTCATGTCTCCTTAACTTTTTTCAAAGTCACTTCATTTCTAGAGTAATGCATTTCTGTGTTCAATGTACAATAGATTGAGATTTCTTCTATTTGGTTCCAAAATTAACATGTTTTTGAAATACAGGTATAGCTAAGGTTTAAAGACTGGAATGAAGAAAGCAGATTTAGTTTATCGAGCATGTGATTCCAGGCTACTTGAGTTAACAAGTACATTTCTCAGAAAAGTAATGAGAAAGATGTGATAACGTGTAATGTTTTGAGACTAATCCTAAATTTGTTTTGACTTTGTTTCTGTAGTCTGACCTCACAATAGAAAAAATATCTGCACTAGAAAACAGTAAGAATTCTGACTTAGAGAAGAAGGAGGGAAGAATAGATGATTTATTAAGAGTAAGTATTAAAATGTGGTAAGAGATTTTATAGCAAGCATCAATTGTTATCTATGTTTGGATTATGTTTGTACATTGTAGAAACAGTTTCTGTAACCACATAATAAACTTCTGGATATTTTCCTTTAATCTGAAGGAATCTGAGCTAGTGATCAATGAGCTAGCAGATGGAAGATACCTCTCTATCTCTTTTTCAAGTAGATGAAAATAAACGTTAAAGTATATAGAAGTATCTTACATTTACAGAATAAACTTAAATCTGAAATGAAAAATATAATTCTAGAATATATACCATATTATTTTAAAAATCTGTTTTGAGAATGCAGTTTTGGATGTCTTTCCAAAAAATAAAATGAGTGTACTATTTTCCTGTTATAAAAGTTATGCATACTCTTTGTAATAAATTTAAGGAATACAGAAAAATATATCATCCATAATTCCATTAATAGGATAAAACATTTGGTACATTTTTCTTCAGTAAATTTTTGAGCCATTTTATAGTCTTATACACATGCCTATGTACATAAATACTCCTGCTTCGTAAATAAGAGTGGCTGGCATTTTCAGCTTTTCCACTGATCGAGACGGTCTATGTGTTCAGCTTTTCTTTGTCCAGATGAAGCCGTTTCAGCCTGGTGCAGGGCCTTGTCCTCTCCGGGGCTGTCGTGACTAGCAAGGGGAAGGTGGTGGCCTTGCTTTTATTGTCAGTGCTTCTTACTGGGCTTCTGGGGATGATTTGGTTTGAATAAAGGGATCTGTTTAATAATAAGCATAAAAAAGTCACTGTATTTGTGATTATCTGGTCTCTAAAAATGTTTAACATTTCTATCATTAATCAAAATATAATATAAAATAACATATTGTTACTGCTTCTTATACAAGACCTGGATTTTTTTTTACTTACCTATACTGGTAAAGTCTAACGTATTTGTATTATTAAATTACTATTTTTCATATTTCCTCTGAGACTAATTTATTTAAAAAGATTTTTTATTTGTTTATTTGAGAGTTACAGTTACAGACAGAGAGGGAGAGACAGAGAGAAAGGTCTTCCACCTGCTGGTTCATTCCTGAAATGGCCACAACAGCTGGAGCTGAGCCGGTCTGAAGCCAGGGGCCAGGGGCCTGGAGCCTGGAGCCAAGAGCTTCCTCCGGGTCTCTCATGAGAGTGAAAAGGCCTAAGCACTTGGGCCATCGTCCACTGCTTTCTCAGGCCATAAGCAGAGAGCTGGATCCGAATAGGAGCAGCCAGGACACGAACCGGTGCCCATGTGGGATGCCAGCACTGCAGGTGGAGGCTTACAGTCAGGTTTATGACAAAATATTCTGTACTTGGTTACTCTTTGTTAAACTGATATCAAAGCTCATTGGAAGTATTTTTTAATTCACAGTTTCTGTACTTTTGTTTGATCTCTTTAAGTGACTGCAATGTGTTTTTTTTTTTTTTTTTTAAGATTTTATTTATTTATTTGAGAGGTAGAGTTGCAGACAGTGAGAGGGAGAGACAGAGAAAAAGGTCTTCCCTCTGTTGGTTCACTCCCCAAATGGCTGCAGTGGCCAGAGTTGCGCCATTGCAAAGCCAGGAGCCAGGTGCATCTTCCTGGCCCAAGGACATGGACCATCTTCTACTACTTTCCCAGGCCATAGCAGAGAGCTGGATTGGAAGAGGATCAGCTGGGACTAGAACCAGTGCCCATATGGGATGCCGGTGCTGCAGGCGGAGGATTAACCAAATGAGCCACAGCACCGGCCCCCTATTTCTTATTTTAATAGTTCTCCTTGGGGCTGGTGCTGTGGCATAGTAAGTTAAGCCTACACCTGTGGCTCTGGCATCCCATATCAACCCTGGTTCATTTCCTGGCTGCTCCTCTTCCAATCTAGCTCTCTGATAATGGCCAGGGAAAGCAATGGAAGGTAGCCCAAGGACTTGGGCCCCTGCACCCACTTGAGACCTAGAAGAAGCTCCTGGCTCCTGGCTTCAGATCACTCAGCTCCAGCTGTGGCAGCCATTTTGGGAGTGAACCAACAGATAGAAGATCTCTCTCTCTGTAACTCTGCCTCTCAGATAAATAAATTTTAAAAAATTTTTTTCTAAATATATTTATTTACTTATTTGTGAGGCAGAGAGAGAGAAAGTAGACAGACATAGTAATCTCCCATATGTTGGTTTACTTCCCAAATGCCTGCCACAGCCATAGCTGTGCTGAGGCCGAAACTGGGAGTGAAGAATTCAAAACAGGTATCCCACATGGGTAGCAGAACCCAATTACTTGAACCATCAACTGTGCTTATCTTGTCTGTGTCAGCAGGAAGCTGGAGTCGGGAGCTGGCGATAGTTATCGGACCTTGGCGCTCCAGTGTAGGATGCACACATCAGAACTGCTAGGCCAAATGTCCAGCCCTGTTCCTTTCTTCTGAATCTCAATAAACATTGTATTCCATACACTTTCTGCTATTTACTGCATCTTATGTGAATTTTGATTTGATTATTTTCATTTTTATATTGCCTACTCGTTTTCCTAACCTAATACATGTTCTTACCTATTCTGTATATTCTTTATGGTTTGGTTCCTATTTCATAAATATCATGTCTTGGCCAGCGCCGTGGCTCACTAGGTTAATCCTCCGCCTGTGGCGTCAGCACCCTGGGTTCTAGTCCTGGTTGGGCACCAGATTCTGTCCTGGTTGCTCTTCTTCCAGTCCAGCTCTCTGCTGTGGCCCGGGAAGGCAGTGGAGGATGGCCCAAGTGCTTGGGCCCCGCACCAAAGTGGGAGACCAGGAGGAGGCACCTGGCTCCTGGCTTCAGATCGGCACAGTGCGCTGGCCGTGGCAGCCATATGGGAAGTGAACCAACAGAAGGAAGACCTTTCTCTCTGTTTCTCTCTCTCTCACTGGCTAACTCTGCCTGTCCCCCTCTCCCCCCCAAAAAAATCATGTCTTTTTGCATTTAATGGAGTATGACAAGGTGTTCCTTTGATTTCTGTAGGTGATCATTTTCATTGTTTTCAGGTTTTATACTTCTTTTTCTTATTCAGAAATACATTCCTTAGGCTTATATTTTTACTTGCTTGTTTAATTCGTTTTCTCTATCTTTGAGGAGCGCTGTGTATAGGCTTAGTACCTGTTGCACGTCTTTGATTGTTAGCATATATGTGTACTCACTTGAAGTTGCTCTTACTCTTACTTTTGTTCCTTTGGTGGGTGCTGGTTGATAATCGTTTAAGATTTACAGTGAGATAGTTTGTGGGTATAAATGCTTGCAGACTTATTCTAGTATCTGGAAAATTTTTGTCTGAAGTAGCTGTGCTGGACTGAAAAAGGATCATGGCCCATCATTATCTTTCATTGCCTGACTGTCTTAAGATTGAGAAGATGGAGTATGTGAAAAACTTGAATCCCTACTTGGAACTGCTCTTCGGGTTTTGTTTTATTTTTGATTTATTTGATACATACACAAACCCCCTCCCATTCACTGGCTCATTCTCCAAATGCTGGCAACAGTTGGGACTGGGCCAGGTCCAAAAGGCAGAAGCCAGAAACTCTGTCTAAGCATGGGAGGCAGAGGCCCAGCTACCTGAGCCATTACTCATTGCCTTCTGGGATACATACCAGCAGGAAGGTAGGATGGGGTAGAGCAGGGATCTAAACCCAGTCTTTCCTGTGTGGGATGTGGCTGAATCGAGTAGCATCTCAACTGTGAAGCCAAACACCCACCATTGCGTTTTCAATTTTGAAACATGTTTGCTTCCATTTTCCAGGAAGCAGTATGCTTTCTTTAGGTCCCATTGCTCCTTTTTACTCAAGTGTCGTCTTAAGATTGCTCAGTCTTTACTTGGATCCAAAGCAGCACTAACAGAATGGATGAGTCAGAAGGGCAGATCCCAAAGGGGAGCTGCCATATTTCCAAGTTGATTAGAACTGGTGCTTCTGATCTGGAGTATAAACAGGACTTCGTTTAGCAGACAGGAGTCAGTCATTGAGTTTTCCATTTTAGTGAGATACTGGGTATGGCTGTACTGAGAGCTCCAAGCCAGCTGCTACTTGACACATGAGTGCTTAGAAATCATTAGTGTTAAGAACCCATGGAAATGTAGCATTTAAAAAATATTAAATAAGTGGGGCCGTCGCTGTGGCGCAATGGGTTAACCCCCTGGCATGAAGTGCCAGCATCCCATATGGGTGCCAGTTCGATTCCTGCCTGCTCCACTTCCAATCCAGCTCTCTGCTATGGCCTGGGAAAGCAGTAGAAGATGGTCCAAGTCCTTGGGCCCCTGCCCCTGCATGGGAGACCTGGAAGAAGCTCCTGGCTCCTGGCTTCAGATCAGCACAGTTGGAGCACAACAGCAGCACAGTTGGAGAGTGAACCATTTGATGGAAGACCTCTCTCTCTCTCTCTCTTTCTCTCTCTCTCTCCCTGCGTCTCCTCTGTGTAACTCTGACTTTCAAATAAATAAATAAATAAATCTTTTTAAAAATATTAAATAAGTGGCCTGAGGTTGGCTGATTTCCATACATTTTATTACAGATTTCAAGGGAATACCCACTTTGCAAAGTAGACTGACTTTCACATAAACATTGCATGATATCTGGCTTATAAATTTTTTAGTCTAATATTCCATTGTCATATTTACCCAAACATAGTTAGACTTTGCCCCAATAATGTGGTCCTTCAAAGTCTAAACACAAAAACCAATAAAAGGAAATTATACTTATGAATAGAATAGAAACATTTGAAAATAGAAGCTATTTTATGCAGACTACTTGAAAAATGAAGCATGAAGTTTATATACCGTAAATTTAAAAAAAAAGAAAAATGAAGCTAAACGTCTCAACAATTGAATGTTCTGTAATATCTTCCATTGCCATTTGATTGGGAAACAACAGATTTTTTTTCCCCTAATTCAAGCAAGTTATTATAAAGTGGTATTATTTGCCCAAAAGAAGAGATCTTTTTGCTTAACATAAGAATAAATTCAGGATTTGCAAATCAAATTTGACCTGTGTTAGTTGTTCTTTCCTTCTCTGTTATTGTGGGAGGCTTGTGTTTTTCAAAGTATTTAACCCATCCTGTAGGCTTCTGACCACAGCTGAATTAACCATGCGTTTACATTCTGGCATTGTGAACCAGGACCTTGTTTGTTAGTTCTGTCTTGTGTGGGCATGGGTGTGCCTGGCTTTTCTGGGACATTTATGTAAATTCATGATTCTTTTTCGTTAGAAATGAGATTCAAAAAACAAATTTAACAAAGAACATTATATGATTTTAAAGTTATATAGTTTTTTCTAAGTGCTTAATCACCCTTTGTATGTATTTTAAACTCTCATTGTTGGTTTTTAAAGATTTTTTTTTTTATTTTGTGATTGCTTAGGCATCTGTGATGTACAAAAGTAACCCTGCCTGGTTATTGGGAAGAAAAAATACGATCAGTAGTTAAACAGGCCCACTTTGGATTAGATTCCATCATTAATAAATAGATGATAAGTTGATTAAAAAGAAAGGAATTATTTACCTTTTTAAGTCAGTCTTTTTTCTTTTAACAACAGCTAGAAATGTTTTCTCTGTCTCCCTAGATCCTGTTTTTTCTATTAATCAGTCTTTTTTGGAGCTAACTTAAAATTGTTTTTCATTGAAGGCCAACTGTGATTTGAGACGGCAGATTGATGAACAACAAAAGATGCTAGAGAAATACAAGGAACGATTAAATAGATGTGTGACAATGAGCAAGAAACTCCTTATAGAAAAGGTCAGTGAAAATTGATGGCCCCAGCTCTGTATTATAAGAAGCTCAATGTGTATCATCCTGTGGCTCCTTATTCTTTCCCTGACATGATAGTATTTAAAAGTAGGGTTTTTCAGGAATAGATTTCTCCTAATTTGTCAGGATTTCTTTGCATAGACGTTGGACCAGTCATCCAAAATGATAATTTGGGACACACTTTCTTGCTGTGCATTGCTTGGAGTGTAATGTTGATTGAGCAGGAACAGCTTGTCTTAGTTGATTTTATCTGGGGTGTTGTCTACTAAGTTTGTATTTATCCCTATCAGTTGAAATAGGTATCCTATTACAAACATTTACCATCAGTTAAATGTTTCCATTTCAGAGCTAGTATTTGGAGTAACTTAAGTATATAAGAATGTGATAATTAAATGCTTTGTGCTTTAAAAACACCAAGTTGTCATATAATTACTTCCATTTGGCTGATTTCTCCTTTCTTATAGTAATTGATTTGTTACAGCTTTCCTTTAAAAGTCACTAATAACTATTTCTTGAAACTTTTAAAATGACGGTATTTTCTAATGACATTATTACAACATTTTACAAGCTAGAGGTTTGAGACATACTGATATTTACTTTTCCTTCAATCTTTGAAGTGCTGTTAAAAAAAACAGGGAACACTGTTAGGTAGATGGTTTTATTGAGATTGGAGATATTGGAAAGAAGTTTGTTTCATTCTTTGACTCATTAACCAGTTGTACTATACTCTAAAAAGCATGATATAAAAAAGAAGAAACCGATATAATGCCATATCTGAGGCATTGGGGATTGAATATCTGATACACCCTGCTGGAATAGAAAGAAACATAAAGGAAAATGCAACCTCAGGAAATATTCACAGTATTATCTCTTAAAGGACTTGTATTCAAAATATATAGAGGCCTACAAATTAATGAAAAACAAACCCATTAAAAATGAGTAAAATATGTGAACACTTTACCAAAAAATATATATAAAGATATGCAAAAGACTAACATAAAGATGCTGGCTTTGTGGCTCAGCAGGTTAAGACTCTGCCTGCGGATATTGACATCCCAAATGGATGCCAGTTTGTTTCCTGGCTGCTCCACTTCTGATTCAGCTCCTTGCTAACACACCTGGTAAAGCAGCGGAAGATGACCCAAGTACCTGGGCCCCCGTCACCCACCAGGGAGATCTGGAAGAAGCTCCTGGCTCCGGGCTTTGGTCCGTCCTATCCCTGGCTGTTGTGGCCATTTGGGGAGTAGACCAGCAGATGGAAAATGTCTGTCTCTCCTCTCTCTTCTGTCCTCTCTCCTTTCTCCTGTCTCCTCTCTTGTCTTTCTCTCCAACCCTCCCTCTCTCTGAAACTCTGCCTTTCAAATAAATAAATAAATCTTTAAAAAAAAGACCTTTATGTAAAAAGACATCACTAGGCATCGCTATAACCACAGTGAGATAGCATTACATACCCAGCAGAATGACTGAAAGTGAAGACTGACAGTGCCAGGTGTTGTCGAAGGTTCAGGGCAGCCTGATTTCTCAGACTAATGGTAAGTTAGAATGGAAACTTTTGGACAATCTTATTAAGGTATATATACACCCATCCTGTGACTCAATTCTGTTCCAAGTATTTACCCAAGAGAATGAAAGCAAATACCCACAACAAGTCTTGTACTAGAGTATCATAGGAGTCTTATTCACAGGAGCCAAAAAACCACAAACATTTCGGGTGCTTTGACCCATCCGTCAATGGGTAGATGTACCAACTGTAGTATGTTCATATGGTGAACGACTGCCCAGCTATGAAAAGGAGTGCCCTCTTCATGCACACAGTGTTAGGCTTGGATATAAGGAACCTAATTCATTGCTCCTGCTCTTAGGGGGCTAACGGTCTACCTGAGGGAGAAGGGGAATGAGACACATTCATACACACAAGGAAACAATATTAGGAATATTGGGAAATCAAGGGCAGGGTGCTGGAGGAAGCAAACTTCAAGGAAGAGGAAAAATGTATTCTAGGCAGGGAAAACCACAGGTATAAATACCATTAGTGAGAAACAAACGACTTCTGACGTCTTTAAGAGGTGTATCCCTGGTGTTATCTCACAGTACTTAGTCCTTTCCTTCATATTCTGCATTACACTTTACTTAAAATTACAGTTTAATGCATTCAATTCAAGATGGACCTATACATACAAATTTCTCTGCATGTTCTATAACTTAACACTTTTACATCCCTGTCATGTAAATTTTTTTCATATTTGTTGAACAAATGATGTTCTTAAGATGTCTGGAGTAAATAGTCTATGGGCAGATAAACATAATTTTCAGCTCATGAAGGACTTTTTCATTTTAGTATCCAGTGTTTGACAGGAAAAACCATAGAAGATTTGGAGCATTAAACTGGAAGAGTGCAAAGTAGTGTTTTGAGAAGATGAATTGATGCCAGTTCTTTGGGAAGATTGAATGGAGAAGAAACAGGAAGTAGGGAAACAACTTAGGAATTAGGCATTGGGATTGTCTGCATTTGAGATGCTGAACTCTAAGATAAAAATGATAGGCAGACCAGAGATACTTTACCAAGAAGAACCTGGTGTTCTCATTATTCTCTTTTGTCCACTTTGTTTGAATAGGCGTGATATGTCATCCAGGAGTCCCTGCTGACTATTCTGAAATGTGTAGAATTTCAAGAGAATTTTCTCTGATGATCTAAAAGTTTTGTCTTTCTAAGAAGTGTCTTTCTCACTTCCATTGGTGTTGAATTCCTTTTTTTTTTTTTTAAATCCTTTCCACGCAAGTCCAAACAAGAGAAGATGGCGTGTAGAGATAAGAGCATGCAAGACCGCTTGAGGCTGGGCCACTTCACCACTGTCCGCCATGGGGCTTCTTTTACTGAACAGTGGACAGACGGCTATGCTTTCCAGAACCTTATCAAGTAAGTGAATCGTCTTCATTAAATGGAGAATTGAAAAGTTGGTTTGGATTTTTTTTTTGTTTTCTATAATTGCAGTCATTAATAATCCTAGAAGGGGTAGTCATCTTTTTATTATTTTTAAATCACTGTATGTTTAGAGAAATATAGAGATTAAGATAAAGTCCTGGGAAAAATGAACTAAATAATCAGAGGGATAAGAAGTAAGTTCTACATTAAAGCTAAAAAGGAATCATAATTGCTGAAGCCGCGGAAGGAAATCTTGACTTGAGGTCTTTTAAATTGTGTTGTAGCTTTTGATGAGGAGTCTGTTGAGCATTATTCTGGGTCCAAGGATAAATTAAGTAGGCAAGAGCATAAGGAAGAATTTCTTGATTTAAATACAAAACCACAGAAGAACCTTACAGAACATGTCCCTGAGGCTTTAAGACAATGTTGATCAACAGAGAGTTCTTTTTTTTTTTTTTTTTGATAGGCAGAGTGGACAGTGAGAGAGAGAGACAGAGAGAAAGGTCTTCCTTTTGCCGTTGGTTCACCCTTCAATGGCCGCCGCGGCCGGCGCGCTGCAGCCGGCGCACCGCGCTCATCCGATGGCAGGAGCCAGGTGCCAGGTGCTTTTTCCTGGTCTCCCATGGGGTGCAGGGCCCAAGCACTTGGGCCATCCTCCACTGCCCTCCTGGGCCACAGCAGAGAGCTGGCCTGGAAGAGGGGCAACCGGGACAGAATCCTGCGCCCCGACCGGGACTAGAACCTGGTGTGCCGGCGCTGCAAGGCAGAGGATTAACCTGTTGAGCCACGGCGCCGGCCGAGAGAGTTCTTTTGAAGGCAGGGGCCGAACCAGCCCTGCCGTGGGTACCTGACACCGACTTGGAATCCCAAGTACTTCTTCTCTTTTGTCATAACTTTTAATTTGAAACACTCAAATATTTACTCCAAGGAGGAAATCAACATTTAGAATCCTGTTTCCAACTGTGTGAATAGCTACTAATAGCTCAGGACTTTAAAAAAAATCTTTAGGTGATAGTACCTTTCATTGTATCTTATTTTTATTTGTTAAAACATTTCTATCTGAGACTGGAGTTGAAGACATTGTAGTTTTGATCATGGGCTCTCAAACTTCATCTCTAGATCATTGTGAGGTGAAGGTTCCCTAGACCACCTTTTTCATGTGTTTTTCCATGCTGAAGTAGCATGCTGAGTATGACTTGATGGGTGTGGGGCTACTTTTTTTAAAATTATTATGTTTTTAGAGATTTTATTTATTTATTTGAGAGGTAGAGTTGCAGACAGTGAGAGGGAGAGACACAGTGGGATCTTCCTTGCACTGGTTCACTCCCCAATTGGCCACAACAGTCGGAACTGGGCCGATCAGGGGCCAGGAGCTTCCTCAGGTCTCCCACGTGTGCGCAGGGGCCCAAGGACATGGGCCTTCTCCTACTGCTTTCCCAGGCCATAGCAGAGAGCTGGATTAGAAGAGGAGCAGCTGGGACTAGATCTGCCGCCCATGTGGGATGCCAGCACCACAGGTGGAAGATTCACCCACTGTGCCACAGCACCAGCCCCGGGGCTACTTTTGAGTAATAATGAAACATATATAAAATATGCCTGAAAAAAAGTATAGATATTGATAATGTTTATAACTTTGCTAAAACTAAGCTCTGGATTACACCTCAGTAGTCATTGTATTCTATGTGTAACTTAGTCAAAATGTGTTTTGCTTCACAAGTGTATCTCAGATGTGTGTATTTTGATGTAAGAAGAGGCTATTGGGTCAGGCATTTAGCTCAACAGCTAAGATGCTGCTGGGATCCCCCACATTCCATATTGAAGTGCCTAGGTTCAAGTCCTGGTTCTGTTCCCCATCCTGTTTCCTGCCAATGCACACCCAGAGAGGCAGCAATGATGGCTCAAGTACTTGTGTCCCTGCTACCCACTTCGGAGATGTAGATGGAGTTCCTGGTTCCTGGCTTTGGCTTAGCCCAGCCTCAGTTGTTATGGGCATTTGGGAGTGAACCAATAGATGGAAAATTTCTGTCTTTCTGTGTCTCTCTTTTTCTGCCTTCCAAATAAAGTGAAAATCAGTAAGTAGAATTTTTTTAAAAAAAGAAGCAGCAACTATTAAGTAAAAAAACAAAAAGTGAAAAAAAAAATACCCACATCTTATATACAATACAGAGACTTTCAAGTTAGGCTAGGTACCAGAGGTTCACTCTAAGCTGTAGGTGTAGTTGAGTAATGATAGCAGAGGCACACCAGGGCAGTGTAAGTAAGAGCTGCACAGAGATATGGCATCCATCCCATCACATCTGACCCTGACATACAGATTGCCTTAAAAGTGACACACCATCCATTAACCAGATTTGGTAGACTGGGGTCAGAAGAAGATAAAACTTTAATCTTCATTAATGGTGAAAGCAGTCAACTGCTTAGACTGAGTTTCAGATGTAGTAATTCCTGCCAGTTCTTGATGAGGATTGTTCATTAGACGGTGGTCTTTTGAGACTTTGACTCAAAAAGGTCATGGGTTTGACTAGAGATGTAAAGTGATTAAGGGCCTGTTCTGTTCCAGTATGATCTGATCTTAGCTAATACTTCAATGAGTCCATTTCCAAATAGGGTCATATTCTGAAGTATTGTGGATCAAGACTTTAACATGTCTTAAAAAGGACACAGTTCAGTGCACAGTGGCACCCAAGACTGATGATTGGGGCCGGCGCTGTGGTGCAGCGGGTTAATGCCCTGGCCTGCATTGCTAGTATTCCTTAGGGCACCCGTTTGAGTCCTGGATGCTGTACTTCTGATCCAGCTCTCTGCTATGGCCTGGGAAAGCAGAAGAAGATGGCCCAAGTCTTTGGGCCCCAGCACCCACATGGAGACCCGGAAGAAGCTTCTGGCTCCTGTCTCTGGGTCGGCGCAGCAGCAGCCATTGCAGCCATTTGGGGAGTAAACCATCAGATGGAATTCCTCTCTCTGCCTCTCCTCTCTCTATGTAACTCTTTCAAATAAATAAATAAACTTTTTTTTTTAAGATTTTATTTATTTGAGAGGTAGAATTACAGACAATGAGAGGGAGAACCAGAGAAAAAGGCCTTTCGTCTGTTGGTTCACACCCCAATGGTCAGAGCTGCATCAATCTGAAGCCAGGAGCCAGGTGCTTCTTCCGAGTCTCCCACGTGGGAGCAGGGGCCCAAGCACTTGAGCCATCTTCTACTGTTTTCCCAGGCCATAGCAGAAAGCTGGATAAGAAGAGGAGCAGCTGGGACTAGAACTGGCGCCCATAAGGGATGCTGGCTCCGCAGGCAGAGGGTTAACCTACTGCACTACAGTGCCAGCCCCAATAAATAAATCTTTAAAAAGAAACCACAAGGACTCATGGTCTTGTTTTCTCTTGGCTTTTTAAACAGTTAGTTAAATTTCAGAAGGGTTTATTGAGTCATCAGTACTTCATAGAAGATGATGAAATAGTCTCTTTCTTATGATGCTGCCTAAGAAATGTTTAAGGATCCACTCTTTGAAAGGCATTGTTATATGTGCTGGTGAATATAAAGGCTACTAAGACATGATTCCTTGTTTAGCTTATTGATACAATCCAGACCTTGTACTCTGTACTCAAAAACCTAAAGCAAGTGCCACTATCAGACTCTTACTCTTCAGAATGAATAGCTGAACAGTCTTAGAATATCTAGCATTGATATGTGTGTCCTTATAATTAATATGTAACACTGACCTTTGGGTACATCAGCTTTCATGTTAAAGCAAGCTCTGGTATTATCTGAATACATATATATATGTATGTATTTTTTAAAGATTTATTTATTTATTGGAAAGGTAGAATTACAAAGAGGCTGAGAGAGAGAGAGGGGTCTTCCATCTGTTGGTTCACTCCCTCCGTGGCCGAAATGGCCAGAGCAGCCGGGACTTGAACCAGGATCCATATGGGATGCCAGCCCTGCAGGTGGTGGCTTTATCCACTGTGCCACAGCACCGACCTCCCAAATATATATTTTAAGATTTTCCCAAGGGTGTTTTGTAGTCTGTCTACCCTGTGTTCATGGTTTATATATGCGATGGCTATTTACATGTATGACATAGGGCTCCTCTCTTGGTGAATCTGAAGAGAAAAAGTGTATGAATTCTCCTTGAAAATAATGAAGGTGGTTGCTAAAGTCTCAATCTCACAAAGCAGAATTTTCAAAGGTAAAATATTGTGGTATTCTGCTTGACCACTGTGGCTCATAGTTTAAAGTTTGTATTGTATGGTTATCTCCAGAGAGTTTAGGGTGCCTTGCTGTCATAGTCTCTGAAAGGTTAGAGATGAGCTAAGATATTTCTTTTTTTCTTTCTTTTTTTTTTTATTTGACAGAGTTAGACAGAGAGAGAGACAGAGAGAGAGAGGTCTTCCTTCTGTTGGTTCACCCCCCATATGGCCGCCACTGCCAGAACTACACCTATCCAAAGCGAGGAGCCAGGTGCTTCCTCCTGGTCTCCCACGTGGGTACACTAGCCCAAGCACTTGGGCCATCCTCCACTGCCTTCCCAGGCCACAGCAGAGAGCTGGACTGGAAGAGGAGCAACTGGGATTAGAACCTGGTGCCCACATGGGATGCCAGCGCCACAGGTTGGAGGATTAACCAAGTGAGCCACAGCACCAGCCCCAAACTAAGATATTTCATCAACTTTATTTTTAGTTGAGAAATTTGTGTTCAGATAAGGTAAATGTCTTCCTCAAGGACATTCATTGAATCTCTAAAAGGAAGAATGTGATTTTACCTAAGGATTCTATTCTTTTTGTTTACTGTTTTAAGATTTATTTATTTATTTGAAAGGCAGAGTTAGAACAAGATCTGTTCACTCCGCAACTGGCCGCAATAGCCAGAGCTGGGCTGATCTGAAGCCAGGAACCAGGAGCTTCTTCCTAGTCTCCCACGTGGGTGCAGAGGCCCTAGCATTTGGGCCATGTGTTGCTTACCCAGGCTCATTAGCAGGTAGCTGGTTTGGAAGTAGAGCAGTCTAGATGTGAACCAGCAAAGTATGGGTTGCTGGGGCCACAGGTAGTGGCTTTACCCGTTACACCACAGTGCTGGCCCCAGGATTCTGTATCAGTTTATTATTATTATTATTATTTGAAAGAGTTACAGAGAGAGGTAAAGACAGAGGGAGAGAGAGGTCTTCCATTCTGCTGGTTCACTTCCCAAATGACCACAACAGCCAGAGCTGAGCTGATCTGAAGCCAGGAGTCAGGAGCTTCTTCCAGGTCTCCCACATGGGTGCAGGGGCCCATTTTCTGCTTTATCAGGCCGTAGCAGAGAGCTGGATCATAAGAGGAACAGCTGAGATTCGAACCAGTCCCCTTATGATATTCTGGCACTGCAGGCTGGGGCTTTAACCCACTGTGCCACAGCGCCGGCCCAAGATTATGTATCTTTTTTTCTTTTTTTGACAGGCAGAGTGGACAGTGAGAGAGAGAGACAGAGAGAAAGGTCTTCCTTTCGCCGTTGGTTCACCCTCCAATGGCCGCTGTGGCTGGCACGCTGCGGCCGGCACATCGTGCTGATCCGAAGCCAGGAGCCAGGTGCTTTTCCTGGTCTCCCATGCGGGTGCAGGTCCTAAGGACTTGGGCCATCCTCCACTGCCCTCCCGGGCCACAGCAGAGAGCTGGCCTGGAAGAGGGGCAACCGGAACAGAATCCGGCGCCCCGAAAGGGACCAGAACCTGGTGTGCCGGCGCTGCAAGGCAGAGGATTAGCCTAGTGAGCGGCGCCATCCGATTAGGTATCTTAATGCAATATTCTTTCAAGGCATGAATTGATAAAATATTTTTTGGGGAAAACTTGTTGGTGGGGAAAGGCATACTCAATAGTAATTAGTTTTTTTTCTTAGAATGTTCTTGAATTAAAATTTTTATTCCATTAAATCAATATGTGATCAGTAATCTGGCTTTTTTTTCCCCCTAAGATATACTTATTTATTTGAAAATCAGAGTTACAGAGAGAGAGGGAAAGACAGAGAGATCTTCCATCCACTGGTTCACTCATATGACTTCAGTGGCCAGGGCTGGGCCAGGCTGAAGTCAAGAGCCAAGAGATTCATCCTTGTCTCCCACATGGGAGGCAGGGGTCCAAGTACTTTGACAGTTTTCTGCTGTTTTTCCCAGTCCATTAGCAGGGAGCTGGATTGGAAGTAGAGCAACCAGGACTTGAACCAGCACCTGAATAGGATGCTGGTGTCACAGGTGGTAACTGTGTGGCACCTGCTGTGCCACAACACCAGTACCTACCTGGCTAATCTTAGAGCCTCTGGTATTGCATTATCAATTGAATAGTTACCTATTTGTGATACTGTGTTAATCCTGCTTTCAGTATTGTCCTTCCAGGTATGGGAGTATAACTTTATTATGAATATCTTCCCTAGAGTATTCTGGGTTTTCTGTTGCCATTTGTTTAGGAAAGATGTATTTATTGTGGAAAAGGTCTGACAACTGTAGAGTTCAACAAGAGGGGAGGAAGAGGTTTCATTTGAAAATAGGTTTTAAAAGGGGCCGGCACTGTGGTGTAGCAGGTAAAGCTGCCGGCTGCAATGCCAGCATCTCATGGGCACCTGTTCAAGTCCCAGCTTGTGTATTTCCAATCGAGTTTTCTGCTGTGGCCTGGGAAAACAGTGGAAGATGGCCCAAATCCTTGGACCCCTGCACCCACGTGGGAGACCCAAATGAAACTCCTGGCTCCTAGTTTTGGATTGGCACAGCTCATGCTTTTGTGGCCATCTAGGGAGTGAACCGCAGATGGAAGAGCTTTCTCTCTCTCTGTAACTTTGCCTTTCAAATAAAATAAATAAATCTTTTTTTAAAAAAGGAAATAGATTTTTAAAAAGTTAGATTTTTGTCATTCTGCAAAGGTGATGGTTGGTTCAAGAAAAGAGAGAGGGTGAGGGGAGCATAGTAGAATGTAGGGGCAGAGAGACAGCATGAAGTCTGTTAAGTGGTTCGTTTGAAATCTTAGTTTCTTTTTCTATACTAAGTCTATAACATGTAATAGCTGTTGGGTTGTAGGGTACATGAGAGATGGTTTTTCTTATAATGGGATTTTTATTGATTACTACTTTGAATACTACAGGTTGAGTATCCCTTATCTGAAATCAGAAGTATTTCAGATTTTGGAGTTACTTGGATTTTAGAATATTTGCATGGACTCTACTGGTTGGGTATCCCATATCTGAAATGCAAAATCTAAAACTTTTTAAAAATATAATTATTTATTTTTGTATTTGAAAGACAGGGAAAAAGATATTGAGAGATCTTCCATGCACTGGTTCACTCCCCAGCACCACAACAGCCAGGACTGGGTTACAGGGACCATGTACTTGAATGAACCATCACTTGCTGGCTCACAGGGTGTGCACTGGCAGGAACTGGAATCAGAAGTTCAGCAAATATGCAAGCAGTGAGTTATTTTTGTTTGCTCTATTGCTGTTAGAATTGTTTTTGACCTTTCTCTCTGCAACACCTTTATATCTCTAGGCAACAAGAAAGGATAAATTCACAGAGGGAAGAGATAGAAAGACAGCGGAAAATGTTAGCAAAGCGGAAACCTCCTGCCATGGGTCAGGCCCCTCCAGCAACCACTGAGCAGAAGCAGAGGAAAAGCAAGACCAACGGAGCTGAAAATGAGACGTATGTTCTTTATTGATAAGAACTGAGACATCATATCCTCTCCCAAAATGCAGATGTTCTAATGAATTCCACTGGAAACAGGAATTAGAGAGGTCTTACAGGGTTTAAGATGTTTTTCAGTTAAATTAATAGATTTGCTTAACCTTAGTTCTGCTCTTTAGGGCAGTTTTGAATGCTAAGAAGTAATATCACTTCATTTGATGTCGTGATTTTTGACCACTCAGAACAGATTGGACATCAGTATATTCAAATGATATTGCTTATGCAGGGTACTATACTTCAAACATTAATGGAAAATTGATTTAAGACAAATATGTGTACAAAAAAATTTGAGACCTTATAAACAAGGAATCTTATGAAAACTCATGAAAAATCTGTTTATGGAAAGATTGTGGATTTCAGAGTTTTGGGCACAAACAATAACATTTTTAAATTGCATTTTCCATGGATTTTTTGAAGTACTCTGGTATGTTACTCTACGTTATGGAATATTGGTATCATCTCATGGGGCTTGTTTGGCTACTACTTCAGACTGAAGAATGCTCTTTATTGGTCAAAGAACACATTGTTAACAATCAGAAACTTGACAGAGTAAGCCAGGAAAAAAAAGCTGTTATTTTAGGAAAAGGACGTTTTCCCAATAAGCCAAATCTTGACCTCACCAGAATTTTTTCCTATTCTGGGACCTAAGGAAAACATCAGAATCGTAAATTGCAGTGTGGTCATCTTTTTCTGTCAGTAAATAACTGTTGCAGAGCTGCTATGTATAGTAGGGGTTGAAAATCCTAAGCACAAATGCCTCCCTTCTTCATTCCTTCCTTTCTCTTTCAATGCAAGTAAGTTTCATATCCAAAGGTAGCCACAAATAAAAGGGATAACATTACTTTATTGAAAAGGGATAGCATTAACTTATTGACCAATACGTCTTTTGTCTTTTTATGTTTTTGTACATCAATTCACAAAAACATATTAACCCATAATCACTTCAAATATAATAATAGTGATATTATACCATTATTAAAGTCCATGGTATCCCAGAAATGCATCTTTCTCTGTTCCAGTGATAAACATGGCTTAGTGCCAGTCCTTACTTTCCTCATACATAGTGATTAGCTGATGTCTAATGGGTAAATATTTTCCTTGACAGTTGTTTAGAGTATGTTAAGTGCTTATTTTAGGTAAAAAAAAAAGTTCAAGTGGGAGCCCAGATTTGAAAGATTATCATTGTTTTCTTTGTAACTCTGGTTATTTTTTGCAGGGATTTTCCCTCTATTACTTAAAAATCATTTAATGCTGGTGCACAAAACCATTGGCTTAAGAGTGGTAAATAAAGTGTAGGTTGTTTCTTTGCCACAGAACAACAGATTTTGTTCTAGGCAAGGAGAGTGTCTGTGAGAAGTTGCCACCTAGAGTTCTGTGTGAAATGCAAACCAGAAGCCCTTAGTTCAGTTTTCAGGCGGCATATTTGTGACGTGGCGCTTTCCTCTGACCAGAAGCCAAGAACAAGCCTTTCCTGGCACTGAGCCTGTTTCAAGCGGAGAATTCCTAGTTCTAGTCCCTTTTTTACTGTGCGAAATGCAGTGATAGATACAGGTGTTTCCTCAACTATAAAGGCTGAAGTAATAACCTAGTGGATGTCTTATTTATACTCTTCCTATTTCCTTTGAGTTAGGACTCAAATGCTCTATTTTGTAGCTCTTCTTGTTTGCTAAGATAGCGGTTTCTTCATTTTCCTGGTATTTAGAATACATCTAAACAGTGAGTTCTAAAACTTTGAAATATGTGTGCTTCTGTCATGTGGAGAAGTTGGGGAGAAAGGAGTAAGCAATCAGTTCTGGAGATATGGGGATGCTGGGGAGATAAGTGGAACGTGAAATGGGTGATTACCAATAGAGTCGGTGCTTTGAGAATTGGTTTAAGTACCGTTTTCAATATTCTTTTTGCATTCTCATTTAATAGTCAAAACACTTTGTTAGGTATTACTACTTGCTGCATTTTCAGGAAATTTACTTGAGAGATTAAAGTCACTTATTGAGGGCCACCTGACTAGCATCTCAGTTTTGCCTTGAACCTTACCACTCCTCGGGCTCCAAGGCTTAGACTGATTTTCTCCTTGATACTGTAGTGTCAAGTCTGAGGGTCATTAAGAATAATCAAATCCATTGTCCTGTTGTCTTGCCTGCCCCTGAAAATATTCTTAGAAAAAAAAAATTGAGGCTATTGCTCCTAATTGGTTTTCATCTGTGTAATGTCTGAGACAAAACTGATTTCATAAATAATGTAAAAATAAGTCCCTTTGTTTTCATATTTTACAAATTAGACTTTGGCTTTGAAGTACATCCTTCACATTGTATCTGATATTCTCATCAATTCTCTAAGATAATCTATCTTTTAGTAATTTTTAACTGTAAGACTAAATATACTATATAGCATGTTGGACATTTCTTATTAAATAGGCACATTATGATTTCAAATGACTACTGAAATTTCCACCATTATTTTCCAGGTTAACATTAGCAGAATACCATGAACAAGAAGAAATCTTCAAACTCAGATTAGGTCATCTTAAAAAGGTAAGTGTAATAAGAAAATATATTTGGGGAAAAGTGATTTCTAGTTTATATTTGGTGTGAAAGCTATTTGGTCATTGGGGCAAATGTAATAGTTTCACATAGCTACAGAAATCTTGAGTATGCTGCTCTTACTGTCACATCCTGTTTTTAATGGTAGACCTCGTTTCTTTTTATTTTCAAATCAATTCCAACCACCCATCAAGATTGCTTTGCAAGGTCTGGTGTTGTGTCATAGTAAGTAAAGCTGCCCTCTGCAACATCAGCATCCCATATAGGCACTGGTTCTCATTCCAGTCCAACTCCCTGCTAATGGCCTGGGAAAAGCAGCAGAAGAGAGCCTAAGGGCTTAGGCCCCTGCTATCCATATGGGAGATCTGGGAGAATCTCCTGACTTCTGGCTTCAGACTGGCCCAGCTCTGGCCATTGTAGCCATCTGGAGGGTGAACCAGTGGATAGAAGATATCTCTGTGTGTCTCTATCATGAACCAGTGGATGGAAGATCTCTCATCTGTGTGTCTCTCCCTCTGTCTCTGTAACTCTTTCAAATAAATAAATAAACTTAAAAAAAAAAAAAAAAAAACTTTTCTCCAAAAGGTGCAGTGTCATAAGGCTTCCCAAGTAGTTATCCTTAGAGTGAAAATTAAACATACAACCAGAACAGGTGATTTTTTTTTTTAATTAGTTTATTTGAAAGGCAGATTTACAGAGAGGCAGAGAGAGAGAAAGATAGGTCTTTCATCCACTGGTTCGCTCCCCAAATGGCTGCAATGGTGGAGCTACACCGATCTGAAACCAGGAGCCAGGAGCTTCTTCTGGGTCTCCCACGTGGGTGCAAGTCCTTGGGCCATCTTACACTGCTTTCCTAGGTCATAGCAGAGAGCTGTATTGGAAGTAGAGCAACTGGGACTCAAACTGGCGCCCATATAGGATGCCGGCACTGTAAGTAACGGCTTTACTCCCAGTGGCAGCCTTCAGGTGGTCTAAAATTGATTTTAAGACCTTGTGGTGTGGTAAATCACATAGCAGCGCTTAATTCTTGCCTAAAACTAACTAAAAAGTGGTCTTGCATAAACCATACTGTAACACAGTGGCACTTAACAGAATGTATTATTGAAGGTATTCACTGAGATGTCTTAGATATAGATTGCTCAGCTCTTAAAATTCATCAACCCATACATTATTGGTGGGTGGTATTCATGCTGATAATGGCAAAAAAGCATATAATAAACTACTGTTGATGTGTGTGTGTGTGTGTGTGTGTTTCACATTCTGGTTTTCTTTTTTTCCCACTGGGTTCTCCAATCTTGTTAATCAACTGGACTTAAGACACCACATATAATCTATAGTTAGTGAAGAGAACCTGAGTTTTGTGAGCGGTATTGCATGCCTCTGTGTATACACACAAAGTATTTCCACAAACACAGGAGACATAATAGTGTTGGTGGACACCAAGAGGAAGGAGGGGGACGGTGGTGGACTTTCACTTTTCCCTGTACTCCTGTATGTGGTTTGAATTTTATTATTTTCTGTGGGCTTCTTTAATAACACTCTAGTTTTTTTTTTTTTTTCCAAAAAATAATCTTTCTTCAATGCAAAGCATCTTCCATTGAAAAATGTCTACTGTTGTTTTTGAAATAAGACTGAAAAAGTAAAGTTGCCTGCATTCTATCTTTTTCTTTTCATTTTAGGAGGAAGCAGAAATCCAGGCAGAGCTGGAAAGGCTAGAAAGGGTTAGAAATCTACATATCAGGGAACTAAAAAGGATACATAATGAAGATAACTCACAGTAAGCATCTTGGGGCTATATTGGGTTGGAGGTTGCTGAACACTCTCTGACATTAGTTTGAGAGGTCTAGAATGATGTTTTTGCTTAATAGAAATTTGGTAAATGATTCAATAGTGTATTTTGTAGAGTGTAATACAGTTTTTATGAACAAAATTGTGATTTGCTTTGACTTAAATATGTAAGAATTTATGTATGCATATATTATTTTTAAGGAGTAGAGGTTTCTAAAACAATATAGCTTTGCAGACCTAAATGGTTGATGTTTCTGCCTATTCAGATTTCCCTACTAAACCTTGAGAAAGGGGAGCATGGGCCCACAGTGTGGTGTTGTGGAAAGAATAGGACACTCCGTTTTAGAATGACCATTAAGAACTGTTTGGGTGTGGAGATTTTAAGTATGACTCTTAAATTCAGCACACTTATTTTATATTAACACCCACCTTTGTTGATAATTCACTTAAGTAATTGAAACTGGGGATAATACGGTACCAGTGGGAAAAAAGCTTTCATAAGTGATCTATTCTTTCCCACGTTTACCTGACTCAACATTTTTTTCACTTAGTCACAGCTTGTTTTTTGTTGGGCCAAGGTGAGCCGTGGACCTCTCCTTTTGTAAAGGAGCAGGCAGCACCAGTTTACCATTTACTGAGAACTCTGTGTATCAAGCATGGACCAAGTGCCCTTACATTCTCTCATGTAATCCTCATGAAAACTCAGTCATCCTCAATACATCAATCATGAAATGAGCCTGCAGAGATTACATTAACTTGATCAGAGGCCCAGACTAGTGTGGCCAACAGTGTCACACTTGGATCTTTGAGGTCCAAGTAATGGCATCTCTCCCCACAGGCATGCTGCTTTCTTAAAGTGATTTCAGGATTATTTGTGAGGCTGTTTAAAGTCAGCAACTAGGTAAAGATGTTTTGAAATTTCTTTGCAAGGAACTGTCGTTTATTTTTCATTTCTTTTAGAAAAGGAAGCAAGGATGAATCTTAAATGGGCAATGCACTTAGAGCAGACTTCTGCCTTAAAGAGAGAGAAGTGAATGCACGTAAATCATGTCACTTGCTATTTACCCTTTTTAAGGCAATGTAAAATAGCTTGGAATTTTATTGTGTGTAGTTTTGAAATGGTGAGAGCATGTGCCTCTTTGATGATTTGGAGGAGCCAAATAGCAGTTTGAAAATGTTATCTAATCAAATCCGCTTCACCCAAGCCCCCCATCACTTTATGGCAGGGCGGAAATGGGGAGGACAAGAAAGGACATGCATGGGTCTAACTATGGCTGTGCTGAGACAGTGCCTTTGTCTCGTGGCTCCATAGCCATTGCTGTTATTGTAGTGGTGCTGCCTCCTTGAGCTAGGGAGCTTCATGCTCAGGATTCCCTGTGTTGGTATTGATTTTTAAACCAGTAGCAGCAGCTATAATCATGGTAGAATCATGTGTGTAGTTCTTTGGATTCTATAACTATGGAAGACTATAGCCCTTGACTTCAAGGTGTGTGTTACATATTCCCTGTTTCCACAGATTTAAAGATCACCCAACGCTAAATGACAGATACTTGTTGTTACACCTTTTGGGGAGAGGAGGTTTCAGTGAAGTTTACAAGGTAAGCGTGAGGACCTGGGAACCCAGACTGGGGGTTAAACTGTTGCCTACTATCAACTTGGAGAGCATCCTGCATAGTGAAAGCTGAGTCATCTGTTGGCTGAAATTTAAAATTTTAAATAAATCTCTGTCTTTGGGAAAACTGTTTCCCATAAACTTAAGTGATGGAGCATCGGGATAGTAGAGGATGATAGTGATTTTTTAAGAGTGTCATTTAAGGTTGTTTGCTAGCATTGGCATTCAAAAGGGTATCCTGGCTTAGAGAGCTTCAATTTGGGACAACAGAGTACAGACCATCATGCTTCCAGATTGAGTTTTACTGAATGAGAGATTTAGGCAGTTTTAAATATAGTTACAGATCCATATCATGTTTAGCCATAACCTGGTTTAATTTCTCTACGTGTTTCTGGCAGCTGGCTATAAAATGCAGAATCAATTTAGTAAGTACTCTTCATTGCACAGCTATGGGAGGTCCCTGTTTTCAGAAGTGCAGTTAGAAATCTTTTAAGTAAAATAAATGGTTTTTATTTCAGGTAAAACTAGTTCAACTGTTTGTCAGTTACCTATTGTGATTTATATATATTTACATCCATCCATATATATATATACCTTTTTAACCAATTTTTTAAAAAGATTTACTTATTTGTTTAAAAGGTGTTTACAGAAAGGGAAAGAGACAGAGGCACAGAGAGAGAGATCTTCATCAACTGGTTCACTTTCACTCCCCAAATGGCCGCAGTGGCTAGAGCTGGGCCAGACCAAAGCCAGGAGCCAGGAGCTTCCTGTGTGTCTACTGCATGGGAAAAGGGGCTCAAGCACTTGGCCCACCTTCCATTGCTTTCTCAAACTCATTAGCAGGAAGCTGAATCGGAAGTGGAGCAGCTGGGACTGGTGTCCATATGGGATGCCAGCACTGCAGGTGGTGGCTTAACGTACTATGGCACTGTGTACAGTGGTATTAAGTACAGTATGATTTTTTTTAATGCACTGCTGATTTTATTTTATTTTTATTTTTTATTTTCTAGTATTTTGTCCTTAGTTTTTAATCCCTGCTCATCAATTGGATTGTCCCTTTTATATGCAGGCATCCCTGTTGTGGGGCAGGCATTTGGCACAGTGGCTAAGATGCCACTTGGAAATTCCTTATCCTATATCCAAGTGCCTGGTTGTGAATCACATCCCTGCTCCCTATTCCACTTTTCTGCTCATGTACATCCTGGGAGGCAGCAGATGATAGCTCAAGTACTTGGGGCTCTGAAATCCACATGGAATTCTGGGCTTCTGGCTTGAGCCTGGCCCAGCCTTGGCTGCTGTGGGCATTTGAAGAGTGACTCAGGTGGAAGTTCTCTCTCTGTCTCTCTGTTTCTACATTTCAAATGAATACAAATTTTTTATTCAAATGAATAAAATTTTTAATGTATATCAGTTTTTTTTTTAAAGAAAAACAGTCTTCTTGAGCTTTGATGTCATAATTAACCTTGCTATTTAGAATAGATTGTGAATTTTTCCTTTCCATTCTTGGACCCTTTTGCATTACCTGGAAGTTGTTGACTCCTTGTAAGTTTGCTAGTACTGGCTCACAGAAACCACCTTCCAGGAGTTATTTTAGAGGAAGCCATTCAATTATCTTTTCAGTTTCTCCCACAAATTTCGATCTGTTCTGATTTTCTCCTTCTTATGTCACATTTAGAAGTTTAATTTTTCTGGGACATCTTCTGTTTCATCTTAATAAATCCATTCCTTAGATATTTCTGTTTTCTTACGAACAGTATTAGTTTTGTGTCTCTTGACCTATAGGAGATTAGTATTATTTGTTTTCTAAGAAACATCTTCTTCGTTGAACAAATCTGCTGCCTGGTTTGTTTTCTGTTGCATTGACACCTGCTTTATTCTTTCTTTTCTGCTTTGTTTTTGTTTATTTCTTATCTTGAGTCATATACTTAATTTATGTTTATAGCTTTTTTTTATTATGGTAACATACATAACATAAAATTTTAAGTGAGAAGTTCAGTAGTGTTGAGTACATTCACACTCTTGTGAAACAGAGCACCAGAATCCTTGCAGAATTGAAAATCTGAGGCCATTAATGAACTCTCCCTTCTCGCTGCCTTCTAGCTCTTTGTAACTACCATTCCACTTAGTGCTTCTATGAATTTTAACTACTGTTACATATCTTGTATAAGTGGAATCATGGAGTATGTGGTGTTTTTTTTTGTTTGTTTGTTGTTGTTTTTGACAGGCAGAGTTAAACAGAGAAATGTCTTCCTTTTTTCCATTGGTTCATCCCCCAAATGGCCACCACGGCCGGCGCACTGCGCTGATCCGAAGCCAGGAGCCAGGTGCTTCTCCTGGTCTCCCATGCGGGTGCAGGGCCCAAACACTTGGGCCATCCTCCATTGCACTCCCGGGCCACAGCAGAGAGCTGGACTGGAAGAAGAGCAACGAGGACAGAATCCGGCGCCCCAATCGGACTAGAACCCGGGGTGCTGGCGCCATCATGTGACTGGATTTTTCCTTCTTAAGATTGAAAATATTCCATTGTATATTAAAGAGTCCTTCAAATCATTTGTGAAAGGGCAGGAATTTGACATACTGGTGCCTGTTAAAACTCGTGCTTCCCATAAAGGAGTGCCTGCATTCGATTCCCCCTCTCAATTTCAGCTTCCTGTCAGTGCAAACCCTGGGAGGTAGCAGGTGATGGTCAAATAGTTGGGTCTCTGCCACCCAGGAGATCTGGTTTGAATTCCTACTTCCTATAGTGTCCTAGTACCAGACCTTCTGGAGTTGGATTGGAAGTGGAGCAGCTGAGACTCAAAGCAGCATCCATATGGGATGTTGGTGCTGCAAATGGCAACTTTACCAACTATGCCACAGCAGTGGCCCCCGGAATGAGTTCTTTAAGAGTCTGGTAGAATTCAGGAGTGAAGCTGTTCAATTCTTGGCTTTTCTTTGTTGAGAAGCTCTTTGTTACTGATTTGGTTTCCATCTTGATTATTGGTCTGTTTAGGTTTCTGAGTTTTCATGAATCAATTTTGGTAGATTGTGTATGTCCAGAAATCCATCCATTTCTTCTAGATTTTCCAATTTGTTGGCATATAGCTCTTGGTAGTAATCCCTAATTATGATTTTTATTTCTGTGGTATCTGTTTTATTTTTTTAAAGACAACATCCTTTTCTTTATTTTTAAAGATTTTATTTATTTATTTGAGAGAGAGAGTTACAGTGAGAGGGAGAGACAAAGGTCTTCCAACCACTAGTTCACTCCTCAAATGGCCACAACCGCTGGAACTGTGCCGATCAGTAACCAGGAGCTTCTTCTGGGTCTCCCATGTGTGTGCAGGAGCACAAGGTCTTGGGCCGTCTTGTACTGCTTTCCTAGGCCACAGCAGAGAGTAGGATTGGAAGAGGAGCATCTGGGACTAGACCCAGCAGCTATATGGGATGCCGGCCCTGCAGGCATAGAGCATGGCGCTGGCCCCGGTATCTGTTGTTACATCATGTCCTTTTTCATCTCTGATTTACAATTTGGGTCTTTTCCCTCTTTTTTTTTTAGGTTAGTTGGGCTAATGCTGTATCAATTTTGTTTATTTTTTCGAAAAACCAGCTCTTTATTTCACTGATCTTTTGTATTTGGTTTCAATTTTGTTTTTTTCTTCTCTGATTTTAATTATTTCTTTCCTCCTAATTTTGGGTTTGGTTTTTTTGTTGATTTTCTAGGTCCTTGACATGCATTGATAACTGATTTATTTGGTGCCTTTCCAATTTCTTGATGTAGGCACCAATTGCTATAAACTTCCCTTTTAACACTGCTTTTGCTGTATCCCGTATGTTGTATTGTTATCATTATGTTTCCAGAAATTTTTTGATTTCCCTTTTCATTTTTTTCTATGAGCCACTGTTTTCCATTCTGGAGCATGGTTTTTAGTGTCCATGTATTTGAATATGTTCTAGAGATTCTTGAGTTGTTAATTTCCAGCTTCATTCCATTGTGGTCAGAAAAGATTCATGGTATGATTTCAGTTCTTTGAATTTGGTGAGACTTGCTTTATGGCCTAGCGTATGGTCTATCCTTGAGAAAGTTCCATGCACTGATGAAAAGAATGTATTCTGCAACTGTGTGATGAATGGTTCTATAGATATTAGTTAGGTCCATTTGGTCCATAGTGTCAGTGAGCTCTGTTGTTTCTTTGTTGATTTTCTGTCTAGTTGATCTGTTTGTTGTTGAAAGTGGAGTGTTGAAGTCCCCCATTACTATGGTACTGGAGTCTATGTCTCCCTTTAGATCCATTAACATTTGTTTTAAATATCCAGGTGCCCTGGCATGAGTGCGTATGCATTTACAACAGTAACATCTTCCTGTTGAACTGACCCCTTAATCATTACATAGTGCCCTTCTTTGTCTCTTTTAATAGTTTTTGTGTTAAAGTCTATTTTGTCTGATATTAGGATGGCTACATCTGCTCATTTTTGCTTTCTATTACCATAGAATATATTTTTTTCCATCCTTTCACTATCAGCCTGTGTGTATCTTTTTTGGTGAAGTGAAGTATGTTTCCTGTAAGCAGCAAAGTGTCTCTGTATATAGTATATCCTTAAGCATGTTTTGTAAGGCTGGGCAAGTGGTGACATTCTTTCAATATCTCTTTGTTTTGGGAGGTCTTTATTTTACTTTCATTCATAATTAAGAGCTTTGCAGAGTTCAATATTCTTGTTTTTTTCTTCTAAGACTTTCTCTCCTAGCCTGTAGTGTTTCTGATAAGAAATCAGCTTTAAGTCTAATTGGAGATCCTCTGAAAGTAATTTGATATTTCTCTCATGCACACTTTGAAATATTTTCTTTATGTGTTACTGTTGAAAGTTTGACTGCAGTGTGTCGTGGTAAAGATCTTTTCATGTCTATTAGGAGTTCTATGTGCCTCATGTACTCGGACATCGTTTTATTTTTTCTCCAATTTAGAGAAGTTTTCTGTAATTATGTCACTGAACTGTCCTTCTGGTCCATTCTCTCTTTCCACACCTTCAGGAACTCCTAAGAACCATGTGTTGGGTAGTTTGATAGTACCCCATAAATCTCCAACATGATTTTTAATTTTTCTAATTTCATTCGGTTTTTCTGTTGGTCTGAGAAATTTGCAAAGATTTGCCTTCCAGCTCAGATATTCTTTCTTCTGCTTCACCAAGTCTGTTGTTAAGGCTTTCCACTGTGTTTTTTATTTGACATTTGAATTCTTCATGTCTAATATTTCATTTGATTTTTCTTCAAAATTGCAATCTCATGGGAAAATTTTTCTTCCATGTCATATATGGATTTCGTTAACTTGTAAATTTGCTGTTTCATTGCTTCTGAGTAATCCTATGATTAATTTTTGAATTTTTTCAGGCATTTTATCAATCTCTTCAACTTCACGTTCTTTTTTTTTTAAAAGATTTATTTATTTATTTGAAAGAGTTACACAGAGAGAGGAGCAGCAAAGAGAGAGAGAGAGGTCGTCCATCCAATGGTTCACTCCCCAATTGGCTGCAATGGCCGGAGCTGTGCCGATCTGAACCCAAGAGCCAGGAGCTTCTTCCAGGTCTCCCATGTGGGTGCAGGGCCCAAGGACCTGTGCCATCCTCCACTGCTTTCCCAGGCCACAGCAGAGAGCTAGACTGGAAGAGGAGCAACCAGGACCAGAACCTGGAGCCCAAATGGGATGCCAGTGCTTCAGGCCAGGGCATTAGCCCTCTGCACCACAGCACTGGCCCCCATTGTCACATTCTAATATTAAAGTGTTATTATGTTCTTTTGGGGGGAATCATGTTGTCTTCCTTATTCTTGTTTCATAAGCTTATGCCTTTATTATTAGGCATTTGTGGAAATTCTTGTTGGTTTTCTCCTTTGATGGCTTTTGTTTGAACTGTGTCTCTGTGGCTTAGTGGAATATCTACTCTACTGTTTCAGTGAATACTGACAGGCATGTCCTGGGTGTATCCAGGGTGCTCTGGTCAGTGCTCCAGGGTGGGGTGAGTATCCAGGGTGACACCCAAGTGGATGTGGTAGATCTTCTCCGTAGTCACCAGGGGAGAGGGTATGATCACCTCTGTTCGTGTAATCCCACCCTCACCTCCTCTCTTCCGAGGTGATCGATGCCCTGGGTTAGCCCACAGTAGGTTCAGCACTCGCCTAGCGCTGCCACATTAACGGGCTGCTGCACTCTGCTCTCCTGGGTCTCTAAGCCAGGGCTTCCTCTGACTCTCAGTTGTGAGGATCACGTGTTGTGTCTGTGCTGGCACCTTCTGTGCTGATCCAGCACGTCTATTCCTTCTGTAGAATTTCCATTGCAGACCGCGCTCCAGCTCTCCGCTGGGAATTCACTTCCTCCACTTTTTTGCTACTATTTTCCTTTACCCTAAAGCAGTATATCCTTTCCCTGTTCTGCCTTCTTGGAATCCTCACTAGTTTATTTTGATGCAGAAAAAATCTTGGAACCCACATGTTAGGATCTTTAAGAAGTTTGTGAAAAATGCATATAGAAATTACACATGAGTTTCAAAAACGTTTTACACCAAAATAAACATTTTTTATTTTCATTTTCCACAAATTTTCTGAAGTACTGTCCTGTACTCCACATTTTGTGTATTTCTCCCTCTGTGGACTTCTGGGTCTCTGCTGTCTTAGCTGTTGTGAGTAGTGCTACTTTAATATTGCTTGTGCAGAAATCTCTTCAGCTCTCAGCTTTACATTCTTTGGGATGTAGACACACAGTGGGATTTTTTTTTTAAGAAACAGTATTCACATTTATTAATATTTATTAGGATTATTGTTCATACAGACTCAATTATCATAAAGGAAAAAGTGCTTGGGATTATTAAACAATATTGCAAGGATGACCAGACCAGGATGGGACTAAAAGTGACAATTTTTTAAAATGAACCAAAATTCACATCAAGCAATCAAAAGACACTGTTAACTAGAATTGAAATAAATCTCTGGTGTTAACACTGTAGGAAAATTAACTTTTAAAATGATTCTAGTAAAAGTCAGTTAAATATTTTTGACAGACTTCAAGTGAAAGTGGAAATTCATATAGGCTGATGGAACTTGGCATAATCTTTATGCCTATTTGATACCTTCCAGAGAAAGTTCAGGTGTTTTAGAAACAATGAGCCCATCATCATGCAGGTTTGGTACTGCAAATGTGTCTTATAGAAACATGGTCGGTCTCAACAATGACTCCAAGATGGCTTTTCTAAAATAGAAAGCACTGATCTTTTTAAAAAATCCTTAAAATTGACCAGCGTTGTGGTGCATCAGGTTGAGCTACTGCTTGCAACTCCAGTATCCTATATTGGAGTACTGATTTGAGTGCCACCTGCTAACAATGTACCTGAAAATGTAGCAGAAGATGACCCACATAGTTGGGGCTCTGCCACATGTGAGAGAACCAGATGGAATTTCTGGCTGTTACAACCATTTGGGGAGTGAACCAGGAGATGGAAGATCTCACTTCCTCTCTCTCTTTCTCCCCCACCCCCTTCCTTCCTCTCTGTCACTCTACCTTTTGAATAAGTAAATAAATAAATCTTTAGTAAATAAATGATCAAAATTTCTTTTTAATACTTCCCAAAGACTTGCCATGATGTCATCATCCAAGTTTTTCCTAATATATTTCTTCAAACATTTTAATGTTTCTGAAATCTGGATGCTGCCTAGAATGATGTGTACGTTTAATGTAGTTGCTCTCTCACTCTTCTCTGCGCTCCCAACCCTGCCTTAAATCAATGCTGAATCCCAGTGTGTTGGATTCAGAAGCGTGGTGTGGTAGTGGAGAAGCATCATTGGCTATAGTATTAGAGCTCTTACAAATAAGGTTTTCAATGGCTTGATATGGTTTTCTGCAGTGAAGCTCTGATGGAGTACTTGCATGTGGGTAGATTTTAGACTAAGAAGAATAAAGCTCAGAAGTTTCTGTTTCTGTGAAATAAGATATTATGTATAAATTGAGAGGGTTTGTTATTTTGAAACATACTTGCTTTAAGAGAGCATAAATGGAAAGGGTCTGTTTAGAAGCGGCTGCCTCTTCCACGTCATGGTGTCCTAGAGGAGCTGGCCTTGAAGAGATCTGTAGAACAGTGACCATCACTGTTTCTGGACAGTGTATCCTGAACCTGTCATTCTTATCTATTCGTGCATGGGAAGAGTGTTAAAACTGAAGCAGTAAGCTTCTTATCTGATTTTGAAAAGCTAAGAAAACCTTCATTCTAAGGGTTTGTCAATAAATCTTTTTATATGAGGGTCTCTCTTATTGTGTTAAAATATTATTATACTGTAATTTATACCCAGCTTCCTCTGTTGTTCCCCTCATCACCCCAGGACCTAGGCTGCCTGGATGAAGTGAGATTCTCCAGCAGTGATGTCTCTGTCTGGGGAAAGCCTGTTCGTTTGAGCAGTGCTGGCGAGGTGACTAGGTCTGACTAACTTCACCCACGGTTGGCATCAAAACTGCTTTTCATTTATGCAGCTTGTAGGGGTAGAACTGAAGACAAGGCTGGTTGTTTTTCCTCTTTTGTTTCTGTTTTTATTTCATAAACATAACATACCAAATTACAGTTTATTTTCTAAATCATCATACCAAGGAGGTATATCCTGAGGGGTTGTTTTCTCCTGGGGATAGGCTTTGTGGGTCTCCAGGATCTCAAAAGTGGCAACATTTGTTGTTGAAGCATGTGAAGTACCAGTGTCAGCTGAGGTGGTGAGGGAAAACCCAAGGGAGAGTGGTCCCAAATGAGATAGACAACGTCCAGAAAGAATTGCTGGGAAGTGGCTGTTAAGACATGGGCTGTCTGTGTTTGTGGTGTGTGCTTGGTTTTATGTTCTAAACCCCTTGGTGCCAGTGCGTCTGGAGACATCTAAATTATCTAATCACAAGTTTCAAGAAGATGGTGCAACACTGAAACAAGTATATGATGTGCTATCATTTGCCGGTGTTTTTATTTAATAATGTATTTTGTGTGTTGATTGTGTTGATCTGTAAATAGAAGCTTTAAGTTAGTTGCCTATAATTCTTGTTAGCATTTGTCCAGAATATGACTTATTCTTTTCCTTTATAGGCATTTGATCTAACAGAGCAAAGATATGTAGCTGTGAAAATTCACCAGTTAAATAAAAACTGGAGAGATGAGAAAAAGGAGAATTACCACAAGTAAGCGTGATTTTTTTCAAAATTTAATACTAATAGCTGGTGTTTAAGTATTATGCTAAGATCTTTGTATGCAGTGTTGTTGCATTTTGTTTCATTTAATCCTCATAACTGGTCTAAAAGAGTGAATATCTTCATTGTGTGTCTTACTTATGAGGAAACTCTTATTTACAGAGTTTCAGTAACAGGAAATGAACGAGCTGGTATTTAAATCCCAATTCCAGAGCCCATGCTCTTAACCTCTTCCACTGTACTTAAAAAATAGGGACAATAAATACATAAGTAAAGGCTCAGAAGTCATTGTTGCTTGTCTGTAGATGCCAAGTAAAGGTGTCCTTTAGGGCTGGGGGGCTGGGGGGCTGGGGGTGGGTTCTTTGCTGTTGCAGTCATTTCCTTCTGCAGGAGACGGGGCTTGCAGTGCGCCTTGGTGGTGCCTAGGTGAGGAGTTGAGCCCCTCGGCGTTCCTCAGTTTCTTATCTCCAGTTCTCATTTCAGGGTTCTTCTTTCTGTGCCTCTCCCTTAAGTGTGCTGCTAGTGGCAGCCCTCCTCTGTCCTGGAGGGGAGGGGTTGGGGGTGGTGTCTTAGCATGAATAGCTAGTACATGTATAGCTGTGGATTGCTTTGTTCAGCCAATGTCAGGTTTCACCTATATTACCCAAGCCTCAGTGCACTGGCACATTGGTGGCTCATTTGCTTTGGAAGCCGCATAGACTTAATTTGCCATTCCCCCGGGCTCAGTTTTGTTTCCCTTTTGTAGATACTAGCATTGACTGAGACAGACCCTGCTCCTCAGAGGAGGAGATAAAGCGCCTTTTGATAGAAACAGGCTCACCCGTCTTATAAAAGCAATCTTGTTTTCTTATAAATAGTACTTTGGAGTGGGGAGTGGAGGACAGAAGACTTTGACATAGCCTTTTAGTGGCCTCTAAATCTCCAGAGGAAAACCAAACGTCTCTTTGTCATCAGCCAGTTCTTGAGATCTGGACAAAAGCCATTCTTGCATTATACCTGTTGTTCATCAGGGACCCGAGAACTCGTCCTCTGTGGACAGGTTGGCGGTGGCGCTCAGTGCTGGAGAAAAAGTTGTGTGGGGGTGTTAAGAGAAATAGGCATGCGTAGGAAAAGGAGTGCTGTGCGGTTTCCACCCCATCCTCCTGCATGTGTGACAGGCAGGCAGCTGCATTCCAGGCACTCGACAAGCAGGGATGAGCGGCATGCAGCAGGAATGACGTCAGAGAAGGAAACCACATGTTGTTCCAACCGATTACGAGGTGAAAAATGTCTCTTTTGTGTTGAGCCTCTAAGAGTGCTTAGGGGTATTGGACCAGCACTTTTTAAAATGCCTTCAGTTATCTCTGGGGTGTGTTCTACATCTTATCCGTGCCTTGACCACTTGAAAACAGTTGCTTCCACTAGGGATCAGCCCTGGTTAACCTTGAGAACAGAGTTCCTGTGCTGAGAATTTCACGTACTTTCCCTAGTTTCAGCATCTGGCTTTATAGGCTGACCTCAAAGAGAATCCTGATGTTGAATACTATAGATAGGCATTCTGTTCATGCAGCCTTGTGAAATAATAAGGGGTTGGAACCAGTTCATGTCCCACCTTAACACACTTGGCAGGCAATTTGAGTCCCCAGTGGGATGAATTGGGAGTCGCTCACATTTCTCTACCAGACGCAGAGAACAAGCAAAGAGAGGGGTCCCCTGGGCAGAGTGCTTGCTGTCCAGCTGCAGGCTCCAGCGCAGCCTTTCCTGCAGGGGTCAGAGCCTCTGGGCAGGGCCATTTGTGCTTGAGAGACACTCGGGGCTGCGTGCAAAGTTCTCGTGATCGCATTCTTCCTTGGAAGAAGACTTCCATATTCCCCCTTTCTTTGAAAGATCTTTGCTTTCTAAGTGATATGAAGCCATACTGAGAATTTCAGCCTACAGATAATGGTGAATTGGCAAAATGTCATTTTACTCTTTTGAACTTGGAGGAAGTTTATGTCAAGTACAGAACAGATTTTGAAGAGTGCTTTAAAATTCAGTATTAAACTAAAAAGTGGTACACCAGTGCTGTGCTAACATTGTAAGGTTACTCGTATAGTAAGATCTTTAATTGCTTTTCCATTCATGGAGATGATTCCTAGTCCCGTTTTAGTTTAAAAAATAAAAAGGAGGGAAAACTCAAAGAAAGAAAGGGTCTTGTTTTGTTGAATTTCGAGCTCTGTTCTGGATCGTCTTTCTTCTTTCCCCCTCAAAATAGAAAGTAAACCAATTGTATTAATTTTCATATGAAACCCTTTACAAGTATTGCTAGATTTAAATCCCTAAAATAGCATCTTAAAAATTCTGTAGTAAGAGCCGATGCCGAGGCTCACTAGGCTAATCCTCTGCCTGTGGCGCCGGCACCCCGGGTTCTAGTCCTGGTTGGGGCACCAGATTGTGTCCCGGTTGCTCCTTTTCCAGTTCAACTCTCTGCTGTGGCCCAGGAAGGCATTGGAGGATGGCCCAAGTGTTTGGGCCCTGCACCCGCAGGGGAGACCAGGAGGAAGCACCTGGCTCCTGGCTTCGGATCAGTACAGCGCGCCGGCTGTGGTGGCCATTTGGGGGGTGAACCAACGGAAGGAAGACCTTTCTCTCTGTCTCTCTCTCTCTCACTGTCTAAATCTGCATGTCAAAAAAAAAATTCTGTAGTAGGAAAAATTTCATGTAAAGTTATCTACATAATTTCTATCTACATATGGATATGTTCCTATACAATACTCATTTATTTCTAAGATAAAAGCAACCTTTTTAGAAATCTAAATATATATCTACTTTTTTATTTTTTTAATATTTGACAGATAGAGTTAGTGAGAGAAGAGACAGAGAGAAAGGTCTTCCTTCCGCTGGTTCACTCCCCAGATGGCCACAATGGCCGGAGCTCCGCCAATCCGAAGCCAGAAGCCAGGTGCCTCTTCTTGGTCTCCCATATAGGTGCAGGGGCCCAAGCACTTGGGCCATCCTCCACTGTTTTCCCTGGCCATTAGCATAGAGTTGGACTGGAAGAGGAGCAACTGGGACTAGAACCTGGTGCCCATATGGGATGCCGGCACCACAGGCAGAGGATTAACCAAGTGAGCCAGGGCGCTGGCCCCTAAAATATATATCTATTTAGGAAAAAGAAACTTTAGAGGCTAAGTTTTACTACCTCCTTATTAAAGTATGTTTTGATAGTGCGTGAATCCCTCGGATGCTAAATTGGAAGTTGAGCATGTGAGGGGCAGGACTCAGCCACTGCCTTGCTGAGGAAGTAAGAGAAGCAGATCTGAGCAGATCTGGTGGCACCCGGCAAATTTCCTGAGTTGTCAAGGACTTTGAATGACACTTCCTTTGTTTCTAAATTATTGTCTCCTTTAGTTTCCTGTTTTCTGTAAGATGACAGAGAAGTTGGTCTCTACTTTGAAATGCATAAAATGAAGATGTTGAAAAAGTGGCAGCCTGAAAAATAAGACCAAAGTTTCCATTGAGGGAAAAACATTAATTTCTTTCAGATTCCTAGTCCCTTCTCTCTTTGCCCAATTTTTACTTCAGCTTTTCTTCAGTTGAGTACTTTCTATGTATTTTTGATATATTGGAATATACCAGTTTCAGTAAATACCCAGGCCCCCACTTTTTTTTTTTTATTTTATTTTACTATGCTGTGAAAAGTTCCTCTTTTCTGACTTTTGCCTTTTTTTTTTTTTTCCCAAAGATTTATCTTATTTATTTGAAAGAGTTACCGAGAGAGGTAGAGACAGAGAGATATGTCTTCCATCTGTTGGTTCACTCCCCAAATGGCCGCAACGGCCAGAGCTGAGCTGATCCAAAGCCAGGAGCCAGGAGCTTCTTCCAGGTCTCCCACGTGGGTACAGGGACCCAAGGACTTGGGCCATCTTCTACTGCTTTCCCAGGCCATAGCAGAGAGCTGGATCGAGAGAAGAGCAGCCGGGACTAGAACTGGCACCTATATGAGATGCCAGCGCTTCAGGTCAGGGCTTTAACCCGCTGCACCACAGCCCCAGCCCCATGACTTTTGCCTTTTTAAACAAGACATCCAAAATAAATGATGCTGAATTACTTTAAGATGTACTAGTTTCCTTAGAGCCATCACTGTGGCCTAGTGCAACACCAGCATCCCACATGGGCGCCAATTCGAGCCTCAGCTGCTCCGCTCCTGTCCATCTCCCTGTTAATGTGCCCGGGAAAGCAGTGGAAGATGGCCCCACTCCTCAGTCCTTGGCACCTACATGGGTGACCTGAATGAAGCTCTTGGCTCCTGGCCCAGCCCTGGCTGTTGTGGTTCTTTTGGGAGGGAACCAGCAGATAGAAGATATTCTCTCTCACACCTCCACCCTCCACCCCCATGTAACTCTACCTTTCAAATAAATAAAGAAATCTTATAAAAAAGGTAATATTTTCCACTTATTCCCTTTATAAACATAAACTAAGTACTTTAGAAATTATTGATAACTTTATTATGTGTAAACATGTTTCATTCTTTTAAAATCCAATAATTGAATATGTTAGAATATATAATAAAGACTATGTAATACATTTTTATGTACTCTTAAGATTTTAAACTATAAAAGTGCTGTTTAAATTATGTCTGCATAGCCGGCGCCGTGGCTCAACAGGCTAATCCTCCACCTTGCGGCGCCGGCACACCGGGTTCTAGTCCCGGTCGGGGCGCCGGATTCTGTCCCGGTTGCCCCTCTTCCAGGCCAGCCCTCTGCTGTGGCCTGGGAGTGCAGTGGAAGATGGCCCAAGTGCTTGGGCCCTGCACCCCATGGGAGACCAGGAAAAAGCACCTAGCACCTGGCCCCTGCCATCAGATGAGCGCAGTGCGCCGGCCGCAGCGCGCCGACTCGGCAGCCATTGGAGGGTGAACCAACGGCAAAGGAAGACCTTTCTCTCTGTCTCTCTCTCTCACTGTCCACTCTGCCTGTCAAAAAAAAAAAATTATGTCTGCATTAATTGTACTATCTAATACATTGGAAGTGCTATATAATAAGTTGTTAAGAGAATAATGACAAGAAAAGAAACCTGCAAGTTCAGTACAGAAGCATTTTTTTCCCCAAGTATTTCCAGTCCAGAGTTGGTTGAATCCATGAATGTGCAACCCACAGATACGGAGAGCTGACTGTACATATATTAAAATTCTGTGTTCTTTTTTGTTTGTTTTTTTTTATAACGCTTTTATTTAAAGAATATAAATTTCCAAAATACAGCTTATAGATGACAATGGCTTCCCCCCCCATAACTTCCCGCCCACCTGCAACCCTCCCCTTTCCCACTCCCTCTCCCCTTGCTTCACATCAAGATTCATTTTCAATTCTCTTTTTATACAGAAGATCAGTTTACTATATATTAAGTAAAGATTTCAACAGTTTGCCCTCATATAGCAACACAAAGTGAAAAATACTGTTGGAGTACTAGTTATAGTATTAATTCACAATGTATAGCACATTAAGGACAGAGATCCTACATGATATATTTTTTTTAATTGATTAATTTTCTATGCAATTTCCAATTAAAATTCTGTGTTCTAAGAAAACTGGGATTTTCTTTTTTTTTTTTTGAAGATTTATTTATTTATTTATTTATTTGAAAGTCAGAGTTACACAGAGAAGGAGAGGTGGAGAGAGAGTTCATCCATCCACTGGTTAACTC
This sequence comes from Sylvilagus floridanus, assembly GCA_949820135.1. NCBI lineage: Eukaryota > Metazoa > Chordata > Mammalia > Lagomorpha > Leporidae > Sylvilagus > Sylvilagus floridanus. The sequence goes on along the minus strand of OX463237.1, from coordinate 15,977,171 downwards.
CCCAATTGGTCACAATGGCCAGAGCTTTGCGAATCCGAAGTCAGGAGCCAGGAGCTTCCTCCTGGCCTCCAATGGGGGTGCATTGGCCCAAGGACTTGAGCCATCTTCTACTGCTTTCCCAGGCCATAGCAGAGAGCTGGATTGGAAATGGAGCAGTCGGGGCTCAAACCAGCGCCCACATGGGATGCTGGCATTGCAGGCTGCAGCTTGACTCACAACGCCACAGTGCTGGCCCCAACTTCTTGTTTTCTTAGAACAAAATAAGGCTGATGGCAACTTAAATCTTCCTTGTGAAGAATAATATTTAAAAACAAAAATTAAAGCAATGCTAATTGATAGATAACAGGTAATCTCTTAACACAGATGGTTTACAAGCTAAAAGTGACCCCTTTGCTGTACCCCAGAATGAAAACATGTAGAGATATGAAGTATCAGCTTCTGAAGAGAGAGAGGGGGAAAGCTGTCTTGTAAATTTTAAAATCTGATATTTGAGTGTAAATATGAAAGAGGTATGAATGCCATAGCATGAACTTGAAAGGTGTAAAAGATTGACATACATTCATTTGACAAATATTTGAGCATCTCCTATAGAGAAAATAGGATGAACAATATCAGATGAGGGGATCAGATTGATACGAGTAGAATGAACATGTGGAAATGCTGGAGAGATGAAAGAATATTTAGGAATATCGTTGAAGAGTTCTCCAAGAAAGACCAGAATACCTTCTTGTTAATTCCCCGCTTTGTTTACAGGCATGCGTGTAGGGAATACCGGATTCACAAAGAACTGGATCATCCCAGGATAGTAAAGCTGTATGATTACTTTTCACTGGACACTGACTCGTAAGTACTCTGCCATTTTACTTCAGCAGATAGTGTTATTTTCTTGTCATGTTGACTAGTCATGAAATAGAAGTTAAATCTGGATTCAGGGAATATTCTCTGAGAGAACCAAATATATTAATTTATAAGGAAATGATCATACATAAATTCAGAATTGGGTTGGCAAGATATCTCTAGGCCAAAAGGCGTGCACCCTTGTGTTCTGGTAAACGTTTGCTTAATAACCAGCTTGGAGAGAAGAAAAGTATTTTTCATTTTTCATAGCATAAATATTCCTGCCATGTCCAGTTTTGAGCTAACAACTAAAAAAAAAAAAAAAAAGCTTAGTTGAATTTAACTCATATACCATATGACTCCTACATTTAAAGAATACAATTCAACAGTTTTTAGGATATTCACAGATTTATGCAACCACCAGTAGAGCCAAAGTTGTAATGTTTACCACTTCAGGAAAACCCCCTACCTTTTACTGTGTGTCATCCCTCTTTTTACCACCATTGTGCCTCTTCCCCAGCCCTAAGCAACAACTACCTTCTGTCTCTATAGAATTCCTTTTCTTGATTGTCATGGAAATGTCAGCATTTGCTTGTACTCCTTTTGTGACTGGAGTCTTTCACTTAGCATAGCATTTCCAAGATTCATCTGTGGCTAGCATGTATCAATACATCGCTTCTTTTTATGGCCAAATAATACCCATGGTATAGATTTACCACATTTTGCTTATCCATTTGTCCTACAAATGATTTAATAACGAGCTCAAAAAACTTCTGAAAATGTAAGTCAGCTCTTCAGAACTGGCACAAATTGTTGCTAGCAAGCCACTGATGTTCAAGAGGGTCTCTGCCCCACCTTTGAGACTGATAGACTCTGACGGGCCTTTTCAACAAAACCAGCAATGTGACTTTACCCTGAATGAACGTGGCACAGATGAAGGCAGAGCCCAGTGCTGCACACTGACAGATAGGTTCATAAGATGTTACAATTGGAATGGATCTCAGAGTCTAGCTTCTCATTGGATTTCAAGGACCAGAGAAGTTAAATGACTTGTCTGAGATCTTTGACAGTCTTGGGCATTACTATGTGTTGTTAACTGATATACCTTATCCCAAGAGCCTCCGGGTTTATACAAGATCTGAGTAGTATTTCGGCACCTGGAACTGTTTCTCTATAGGCGTCTGGACTGAGTCAAGAGAACATACCCTTGTACCCTTGTTCTTGATTCTAGTTTTGATCAGTAGCTACCTCGAGGTAGCTATGCAGACAGACTGCCAGCCTGTTTCCTCTTGCAGCCACTCAGGGTATTTCCTTGTCATGAAGGTGGCCCTCACACCAAGTACAGCCGTTTGTATTGCCACAGACCAGAATTCAGAAAAATAACCTGGTTAAGGGCAGGTCTCTGTAGTATGATGCCACTTGTTTTGATTTGAGCAAATTCCTTAAATATTAGGTAGACTCCTCCCTGAGATATAAATACAAAAACTAGTTTAAAAAAATTTGGATTATTGCTTGGAATTATATATACAATTTTATCTAATACAAATGATTGAGTTGATTCCGGATTCTTGAGTTGTTTACTTGTTCCTCCTGTTGTATGTATGATAACTTTTCACCCAGAACAAGTCAAACCATTATTGTAGAAAATTCTGAGAATTGTTGGGTACCAAAAGTAACATTTTTATTTCCAGCTTGCATTTGGATTAAAGAATCAGTTCCCTGAGCATGAGAGTCTGTCCCAGATTTTAGCATCTTGGATCAGAGAACCTGTTCGTTTCTGAGATTTATTCTTGAATAGGGTACTGGCCTTCCTTGCCGTGGTTTTGGAAGCATAAGCTGCTGTTCGGTTTTGGGCTTCCACAAGGATATGTGTCCACATTCACAGCTGTGCTTCTGGAAGGCCTCAGACTGCACAGACTCGGTGCTGGCCCTGAGCCTGTTCCTTATCTTCCCTGCTCTGCGTCTTAGGTAGGTGGGCCCCTGTAGGCTCGGCTTTTCAGCTAATGTTTGAGTTGGTGGCCAGCTGGGCTCAGCCAGTGAGGAGGCAAAGATGGAGAAGATGTTTCTCCACCCTCTCCTCATCCTCCCTGATGACCCTATGTTCTGGCTGCACCATCTCCACTCTCTGGCCTTAGGTGCTAATGCTTCCTGCTGTCGATGATCTCAGGGGTGCCTCACTGGCCAGTTTTTCTTCTTAGCTCTTCCTTCATCTGTGTGATCAGTTCCCTAAATTAAAATCTCTGTTTTAAATACTCAAGTGTTTTTTTTTTTTTTTAAGATTTATTTATTTATTTGAAAGGCAGAGTTTTAGAGAGGCAGAGGCAGACAGAGAGAAAGAAGTCTTCCACCCTCTAGTTCACTCCCGAAATGGCCACAACAGTTGGAACTAGGCCTATCTGAAGCCAGGAGCCAAGAGCCTCTTCTGGGTCTCCTACCTGGGTGCAGGGGCCCAAGGACCTGGACCATCTTCTACTGCTTTCCCAGGCCATAGCAGAGAGCTGGATTGGAAGTGGAGCAGCTGGGGCTGTTGGCGCTGCAGGTGGAGGATGAATCTACTGTGCCACAGCACTGTACCCTGTAGTGTTTTTTTTTCCCAACTAGACCCTAGCTGGTAGGGTCAATAGCTAAAAAATTATTCACCTCTGAGGGATATTCCAGCAGTTTCGGATGCCTTATATCAGTTTATAATGCCTTGGAAGATAGACACATGACCCATATGGTAGGTAGTTTTAAATTTGGATCTGTATGATGTATTCTGGTAAGTGAAGTAAAAAGAACCTGTGTTGGTTAATAATATGTTGTTGCATGTTTAGAAGCTGTTTTATACCTGTGTGTTTGCAAAGAGAAACTATAGTGCAGTGTTGTGTCAGACTGCCAGGAGACACAGTGTAGAGCCCAATCTTGAGACCTAGGCAAAACCTGGTTTCTCCCTCATTGTCAACACCCAGGATTATATAGCATTTACAGTGAGCATTGTGGACTCGATCACAACATGATTGTTTAGAAATGGATATGTGATGTCAGCTTGTAAAGGAGACCTTCCATAAAGAGCTTGAGCTGACGTACAGTTTTTGTGAATGTCCAGGTGTTCGCTGGCACTGGTGTAGCTTGTTCTTACTCCGTGGCTCACGTGCTGGTTTGTGTGTCTCTAGGTTTTGTACAGTATTAGAGTACTGTGAGGGAAATGATCTGGACTTCTACCTGAAACAGCACAAGTTAATGTCGGAGAAGGAGGCCCGGTCCATCATCATGCAGATTGTGAATGCTTTAAAATACTTAAATGAAATAAAACCTCCCATCATACACTATGACCTCAAACCAGGTAAGTGCACCTTTTAGGAGACAACGCTGGTAGCTTTTCTGTGGCTTTAGACGGCAGCAGTAGAGAAACCCTAATAGCATCTGCCTTCAGCTTTCCTGGTAGGTGTGGGCAAAAGACCCCATACTGGGTGCGGGAGGGTGGCTCAGATTAGATACTCTGGGGAAACAGTGCCTTTGTGTATGTACAGCTAGCGCAGCTCCTGATGTCAGTCCCATGAAGAAAAAACTTTCTGGCAAGTGCAGTTTTGCTTGATCCCATTACTCAGACTAAGGAGCAGATCTTCCATGCCATGTCTCTTTGATGAGTGCCCCAACATTAATGACTTGACTTTTTGCAAGGTTGTCCTCTAACTTTGATAGTCAGCAGAAAACAGCACAGGGCAGTTAGACTTCGTACCTCCTTTTTTGTTGTCCTCAGCTGATGTTTAGAAGCCTGCAAGCACGCTGTGTACACACTAACCTGCTCGGCTTGGCCATTAGGAAAATGGCTCCTGCTTTCCTCCTGGAGCTGCAAGGCAGATCTGTGCTTCACTCCTTTGTTAGCTACATATGAAATGTCACTAGTTCTCAGTGTTCTAATATAATGCAGAGGACTAGAAGTGATGTTTTAGAAGATGATTGCTGTGATGGGGTTTTCTGTCACTGAATCCAGCACACTTTTCTGCCGTAGGAGCTGTAGGTGGCGCTGTGATACCAGCTTTGATACCTTTGGGTGGTTTCTTTGATTTTTCCTTCAGAAATTACTGTTCTAAATAACTTTCTTCACAGAAAGTTTAGATGAAAATTTCCCATCATTTTTGACCACTTATTCAAATAATTTTTATTTGGTGACTTATTTTTACTTCCAGGGCTCATCATGGTGGTTTTGGCACCTTGAGCAGGTGGTTCTAGGACAAGAAACATTTCCAGCAGACACAGAGTACCCTCCCTCAGCATCTAGAGTCAGATTATTGTATCCCAAAGATGCAGATGTTTGCATGCAGGAGTTTGAGTTCAGTTCATCTCTTCTGTTACTATTTTGAGTTTTTCTCTTAACCAGGAAGCTTCTGTTTATTCATGAAGCTTTTTGTCTTTTTAGGTAATATTCTTTTAGTAAATGGTACAGCATGTGGAGAGATAAAAATAACAGATTTTGGTCTTTCCAAGATCATGGATGATGATAGCTACAATTCGGTGGATGGCATGGAGCTGACATCACAAGGTGCTGGTACTTACTGGTACGTACCCAGGAGGTCTGCTGGGATGGCCGGTAAAGATACAGCTCTCCTCTGCTGAAGCCATAGTAGCCAACAAGGGATTTCTGTGCTGTGTGTAAGGCAAAAAGGGCCCCAGACGTTCCTTCCTCAGGTCACGTCCCCTGTTCAGCTGTTTCTGTGTTTACATTAGTTCGTCCTGGTTTTGTGATTTCTCTGTCTTTCTGGAAAGAGAGCTTGTATGCAGCCAGGTGTTTTGAGATGTGTGTCCCTTCTACAGGGCTGGCCTGAGGAGTGAACAGAGAGCAAGGCTGCTCATGTTGTGGGCATGAAGGATGGCCCCAGCTTCTTTTCAGAGCAAATGTAGGTTTCTTTCTTCATGGATTACTGAGAGGAGGGATTTGTTTCTAGAGTTGCCTGAGGATGATGGACTAACAAGAATTAAGGAGCTGTGAAGACCAGGACGAAAAATAGCCGTGGCATCACATGAAATCTATACAGAAAAACGTGAAGTTTGTCAGTGTCTGTTAGCCATGTTCTAAAAAGTTCTGGGTTCAGCATGGCACAGAGGATTAAGCTGCTGCCTGCAGCACCAACATCCCATATCAGCAGTGCTGGTTCAAGTCTTGGCTTCTCCACTTCGATCCAGCTTCCTGATAATCCAGCTAAGAAAGCAGAGTAAGATGCTTCAAGTATTTGAGACCTTGCCACCCATCTGGGAGACTTGGAAGGAGCTCCTGACTCCTGGTTTTAGTCTGGCCCAGCCCCCACCATTACAGCAATTTGGGAGAGTGAAACCAGTGAATGGAAGATCTTTTTCTCTGTCACTGTGCCTTTCAGATAAATAAAATAAATCTTACAAAAATAAAAAGTTTTGAGGCACGTGTCTTCCCATCTGTTGTCACCCTTTCTCCCAACAGCTCTAGCCCAGCTAGCTCTGCCTGCCAGCGCTATGACCTCTCCTATTTCTCCTATTACTTACAGCAGTGAGAACCATAAAAGATACTTGCAGCTTGAGTGGTTAGCTTTGTGATTGTACAGTGTTGTTACCAAAGTTTCCTTTTCTCTTCCAAGTTGGTTACTGCAGGTCACAAATTGTCATATGTGTTTCTGAACTTGGAGAAGATTCTATAGCACATTCTGTTGTATCCTGGAGTGAGATGGTCAAACCACTTATCTTTGTGGCCACAGGGCCATAGGCCTTACGAGAGGATTGACTGAGAATGAGAGGGTTGCCAAGGAAGTAGAAAAGGAAGAGGGGGTGCCATTCCCATTACACGGGCTCAGCCACGTTCCACCCGGTTGACTGCTGCTGCTAGCACCATGTGTGCCGCACTCCGCTTGCTGTCCCTCCGTGTTATGGAGATGGTACCTATAGTAAAAAGTCAGTCCCTAAATTAAAACTTTGAAATCCGAGGCTTAAAATAGAAGCTACATTTTACAGTGTTTGTTCACTGTGGTGGTTCTTGTGGGTTAGTGTTCCTGTCACTAAATGAGGCAAAAAATAGCCGCTGTTGGGAACTCGGGAAACAGGTCTAGAACTCTGCTGCATCAGTTCGCTGGGACTTGGGTTTGAGCTTTGTGCTTGCTCCTTCTTTTTTAGATGCAGTCCTTTTCACGTCTAAAATAGTTATCTCACTGCTGTTCAGTGCTATATCTGCTTAGCTGTAAAAATTCAGCAATTGGAATTTAAATAAAAATTATGAAGCTTTTTTAAAGATTTATTTGAAAGAGTTACACAAAGAGGAAGGTGGGGGGGAGGGAGGGAGAGAGGGGGAGAAAGAGAGAGAGAGAGAGAGAGAGAGAGAGAGAGAGAGGTCTTCCATCCGCTGATCCACTCCTTAATTGGCCGAAACAGTTGGAGCTGGGCCCACCTGAAGCCAGGAGTTTCTTCCGGGTCTCCCATGTGGGTGCAGGGGCCCAAGGACTTGGCCCATCCTCTGCTACTTTTCCAGGCCATAGCAGAGAGCTGGATCAGAAGTGGAGTAACCGAGACATGAACCAGAGCCCATATGGGATGCCACACTGCAGGCGGCAGTTTTACCCGCTACACCACAGTGCCGGCCCCAAATTATGAAGTTTTATTTCAAAGTTATCTGTTGGGGAAGGTGGAAGAAGGGTATATATGAATAAAGATTGGACACATGTTGATAGTTACTGAAGCTGGATGATATTTCTGTGGTTCGTCGACTCTGTTCTACTTTAGATTATATTTGAATTTTTTTTTTCATAATGAAAAATAAGATAGAGGGGAACTTCTCAGAAAATTAAGTTTTATGGATTTCTATGATGGTTTGAAGATCTCCATTTTGGTAAAAACATTGTCATAATCACCACCCTCTGTGTAATTCACTTATGATGATCTAGAGAGACACAAATAGAGTAGGAAGATGTAACATATTCTGAATGACTGTTTGCAGTGTTTGGTTGTTCAGAATTAAATGAGCCATAAACTATGCCTTGAGAATCATTGTTCCATATGAGGCCATTTATTGTGATAGCATGTGCAACTTTTTTTTTTAACACAATTTAGTGTACTAGAACTGTCTTTTTTTCCCCCAGAGTCCTTAACATGAAATTAGAATGCTTATTATTTTTTAGTATTATTTGGACAGAGAAGTAGTTTACTTTTTTTATTTGCAAATGGAGAAACTAAGACTTAGAAATTGATCTGCCTGACTTGCACTATCAAGTTGACATCATATTCTAAAAATTGTACTAAAATAGTACTCTGCATTTGTGTGAGTTCAGTGAACCCCTAATCTTCCTCCACCACCTCCACAGAAATGTCATAAATACATTAAAATGGTTATTTTAGAATCAAGGTTATGCTCGTTGCTTATCCAAGATTATATTTAAGTTACATAAATCGAAGTATCAGAACTCAGCCTGGTGTCATGGTTCAGTCAGTTAAGCTTGCCATCTGACACCAGCATCCCACATGAGTGCTGGTCTGAGTCCTGGCTGCTCCGTTTCCAATCCAGCTCCCTGTTGATGTGGCTGGGAAAGCAGTGGAAGATGGCACACGTGCTTGGGCCCCTGCACCCATGTGGGAAACGGATGGAATTCCAGGTTCCTGGCTTCCACCAGGCCCAGCCCCAGCTGTTGCAGCCATTTGGAGAATTTGGAGAGTGAACCAATGCAATGGGAGATCTGCCCCTCACCCTCATAATGCTGCCTTTCAAATCAATTTCCATTACAGAAAAGTATCAAAAGCTGTAAAAACTAAGGTCCATGGGAATTTTAGTGATGCTTGAAAGAGCTACTCCTTTTATAAATTCTTTTCTTTTTCCTTAATTTTTACTACTTTGCCTTTTTTCTTCTCAGTGAATTCTATGTATTTCATTTTATAATGACTATTTTATAATATTTCAGGTTATTATTTTAAAGATATGTCCTTTGGGCAACGTGAAGAAATGAAAGAAAATTCACATCTAGTCAGATAGATAGATGTTTTTTAATTATGTTACTTTTTAAACCCAGGCATGTCATAATGTTTGATAAAGCTGTTGTGGAAGGGAATGCTCTTTTTTAGTGCTCCCCACCCCTTACAGAGAATGTATTGAACAGCACTTTTATTAGGCACTCCCTGGGCAGGGAGGCTGCGGGTGAGTTACCACCTCTCCACGTGACACCATCTTTTCATTGACTCTCCATGGAGGTCTAAGTTGACTGTTCAAATTTAGGTATTTCTGTTTTCAACAAGATATCTGCCTTTTTGTATATGACTTAAGTTGATATCAGTATTTTTTAAGTTCTGTTTCTCTTTTGGCCCAGGTATTTACCACCAGAGTGTTTTGTGGTTGGGAAAGAACCACCAAAGATCTCAAATAAAGTTGACGTCTGGTCAGTGGGTGTGATCTTCTACCAGTGTCTCTATGGAAGGAAGGTGAGGACAAAACCTTGCAATGGCTGGGCTGCTGTTTGGGTGGCACGTGGACGAGGTGCCTTCACATGGATTTGTCTCTTTGAGTCGGTCATTGTGTTTTACAAAATGCAGTCTGGAAAGTAGTGGTCTAAGGAAAATATAGACTTAATAGTGAAAGCTTTATGTATAAACAGAAATTGTTGGCCCTAGGGCTAGGACCTAATGAATTCTGCTGGGCTGTTGCAAACTTGCATTTTTGCTTATCTCTATTAGATCTAGGACATATTTTAATTTTGATAATAGATGTAGAGACTTACATGAAATAGTTTATACACTTGTACAATCTTTTTGAGAGCCGTTCTGAAGAGTTCAAGAACTGAAAATTGAAATATCCCAGACTCTATATCCAACCACCCCAGTGGCTAAAGCCAATGCTAATAATAGCCTGCTTTATAATTCCATCCTGCAGAGGTAGAGTCAGAAAATAGGCATTGTCTGTTACCTTTGATTGAGGTGACTTATCATTTGGATGCGTAATAAATAAGCTAGGTGGTAAACTATGCCTAATGGATGTCCCTTTTGTTTTTCTTGTGAGGGTGTATTATCGATGTGTTTATTCTAACCCAGCTGTCTGTTTAGATCCCTGTATGGCCTTTACTATGTCTGTTTCAGCATTCCCATCAGGCTGGGGGTATAACCCAGCTGGGAGTTCTGCAGCTCCTCTCAGCTCTTAATATTTTGCTGACACTCCTCAGACCAAGCTCTCAATTCAGATTACAGCTTCCTCTTCAAGTTCTCTTTGCTGTGTCTGTCTTTAGCCTACCTCTCCAAAACAGGGCAACCATTCAGAACTAGTAGTGCTTAATTATTGTTTATGCTGCCTGATAATGTTGAATTGCAGCTGATAATAGTGGTAGAAGATATCTAAAAAGAATTGTTTGCAGTCTTTTAGTAGGAACAATGTTAGAGGTGACAGTAAGCTTGAGCTTAATTTTTAAGTTTACAAATGTACTTTAGAAAGTTATGGGGAAATGAGATTAAAAGATGAGTTTATTTTGTTGCCAAAAGATTTTGAAAACCAAGCATAGATTCTTCATACTGTTCATTTTCTGTGAACTTTGTGAAAACCTTGTGTGTGCGTGAATTTCAGAAATCTTTGGCACCAAAATAAATGTACCTTTTAATTCCATTGTCCTGTAAACTCTTTGAAATACCCTCATAGTACAGAAGGACAACCTGGGGCACAGGTGAAGTCACTAAGTGATCCCAGCTTTTGTCTTGGTTACCACCTTCTCGTTACCCCTTTTCACTGTTGCTTCCTTTTCTGTCTTTTTTTTTCTGGATCTTGGGTGCCCAGTGGCACATGTTTGTAGTGCTTAAGTCTACAGGTGTCACTCAGAGTAAGAGTAGTTGTGAGTTCCTACTCTGAGTCTCTCTTTCCTTTTCTGTAAGCAAAGCTAGCAGAGGTGTTAACATATAGGAGGTGCTGCTTCTGCTCTCATCTCTGCCTTGACCTTGAAGTTGGACTTTAAGTAATTCTTAGTAGGAGAGGTCTTCTTTTCTTTCCCTATGATATTACATTGTGTTCTCTCTAATTTTAACCAGAAACCCACCTTTGTTCATTTGTTTGTTTTGTTTTTGCATGACAGCCTTTTGGCCATAACCAGTCCCAACAAGACATTCTACAAGAGAATACTATTCTTAAAGCTACTGAAGTGCAGTTCCCGCCAAAGCCAGTAGTAACACCTGAAGCAAAGGTAAGTTTTGACACAGTGGCTAGCAGAAATGACTGCTTGGCTTTCCGTATTTCTTTGGATAATAGTGGATGGATTATTTGATATGAAATTCAGAGTAAAAATATTAAGCATAAATTATTATCCTTAAGAACACGAACCGGCGCCGTGGCTCAACAGGCTAATCCTCCGCCTTGCGGCGCCGGCACACCGGGTTCTAGTCCCGGTCGGGGCGCCGGATTCTGTCCCGGTTGCCCCTCTTCCAGGCCAGCCCTCTGCTGTGGCCCAGGTGTGCAGTGGAGGATGGCCCAAGTGCTTGGGCCCTGCACCCCATGGGAGACCAGGATAAACACCTAGCACCTGGCTCCTGCCATCGGATGAGCGCAGTGCGCCGGCCGCAGCGCGCTGTCCTCGGCAGCCATTGGAGGGTGAACCAACGGCAAAGGAAGACCTTTCTCTCTGTCTCTCTCTCTCACTGTCCACTCTGCCTGTCAAAAAAAAAAAAAAAAAAAAACACGAACAGAAGAATATTGCTGACACACTGCCTACCTCATCGTTGATTCCAATGAAGAGAATGTTGACAGCTGGTTGTGTTAATCCACAGAGGCTCCCCAGGCAGGGCGGGAAGGGAAGAGCATCTTCAGCAGATCCACCAGGCATGATGGGCAGTATGGAGGATATCCGGGATCATCCCAGTTTGGGGTTGTGGTCAGTTTGGAGAGCTGGAAACAGTTGTTTTGTTTTTTTAAGTTTTAGTTATTTATTTGAAAGGCAGAGTTACAGAGGCAGAGGCATAGAGAGAGAGAGAGAGAGGTCTTCCATCCACTGGTTCACTCCCAAAATGGCTGCAATAGCCAGAGCTAGGGGCTTCTTCCAGGTCTCCCACACAGGTGCAGGGACCCAAGGACTTGGGCCATCTTCTTCTGCTTTCCCAGGCCATAACAGAGGCTGGATTGGAAGTGGAGCAGCCAGATCTCAAACTGGCACCCCTATGGGTGCCAACACCACAGGCAGCAGCTTTGCCTGCTCTACACCACAGGGGCAGTCCCTGTAAACAGTAAATGTTGTGGCAGTTAGTGAAGCCACTACTGAAATACCTGGAAAATGGAATCAAAAGGTGTTTATTTTGGTACCAAAAATCCTGAAATTCATGCATGTAGTTTTTTCATAAAAATGTAGTTTTTTTCACATTTGATCTTAGCCAAAAGGCTGAGAATGAGAAGCGATAAAAAAAAAAATGTGTTTTTTTTTTTTTTTAAAGCTTTATAGCTTTATGGAGCTGGCGCTGTGGCGTAGTGAGTAAAGCTGCAGCCTGCAGTCGCTGTGGCGTAGTGAGTAAAGCTGCAGCCTGCAGTGCCGGCACCCCTTATGGGCGCTGCTTCAGTTCCCATCCAGCTCTGCTGTGGCCTGGGAAAGCAGGAGAAGATGATTCAAGCACTTGGGCCCCTGCACCTGCATGGGAAACTGGGAAGAAGCTCCTGGCTTCAGATTGGCACAGCTGCGGCTGTTGTGGCCGTCTAGGGAATGAACCAGTGAGTGGGAGACCTCTCTGTTTCTGCATCTCTGTAATTCTGCCTTTCAAATAAATAAATAAATCTTTTTTAAAAAAATACACACTTTGCAAAAACTTTTTTGAAGACGCTGTATGTGTGGATTTCAAAATTTGGGGGCATCAAAATGTATCTTTTAGTTCCATCTTCCATAAACTTTTTGAAATTCCTTTGTATTCCACAGGGCAAAGAAACACAGAACAAGAGGCAGAGAAAGGAGGCTGTAAATAGTCACTTTAGGTGCATGCGCAAAGCAAGCTTACAGGAACTTTTATAGTCTGCATCTCCTGTTGCTTATCTCTCTATGTGTTAACTAGTTCTGCTTGGGGGTGCTGGTCAGTTCCCCTGGGGCTGTGGGCACTGTGCATTTTCCATGTCACAGTGAGCAGTTCCAAGTGTGATCCGCTGCATCAGCGCCTGGTCTCTGCTCCTCCCTCACAGTGCACCTATGTGCAGTGAATTCACAAACACTCTCTTTTCAAAGTGAGTTAGTTGGCATGTGACATGTTAAGAATGAACATCTAGGTATTTATAATTGCTGACTGCTGCTTACTGCCCCCATCCCCTGAGACATTCCATCTGCAGGGGAGAAGTCCTGTAATACATTCCTAGGGTAAATAAATGTAGGTTTCCTGACTTCTGGGAGAAGGCTGGAGGGAGACTCAGCTTTGAAACCCGATAGGCCTAATTTTGGTGTCAGTTCCACAGGCAGTAGCTGTGTAGCTCTGGGCAAGTTTACTGAAATCTTCTGGCTTGCTTTTCCTTATCCACAAAACAGACAAAAACCTTCCTGAAATGGTGGCTGTGAGAGTCTGTGGTCTGTGTCACCTGCTGCAGCTCCTTGTAGTCCTGATGCCACAGCAGCCAGTCAGAGCTGCCAGGAAGGGCATGAGCAGGTTGCCTGATGTTCAATTCTCCCCACCTGTCAGATCTTTCAAGACTGTTTTCTAAACAGCACTTTGGTAGAATTGTGGTGTTCAGTCATTAACTAGTGAAATGGTAGATACCGAAGATACAGAAATACGGCCAAATACTTCCACTCATTGTCCCTAACTTCCCTCATCTTCCTCCTCGTAAGTATGTATTTCTACCACCACTATACCCTCTTCTCCCTCTCCTCCCACTCCCACAGCAGGCAGTGATTGTCTGTTCAGAGTAGTGGAGATGGAACCGAGTATGTAGCCACAAACTCCACAGACAAGGCTCCTGCCTTTAAGCAGCTGACATTCCACTAGGTGAGAACAAACATTAACATTTAAAAATGGACGTATTTCCGATGATGATAAATGTGATGAAGAAAGTAAATCTGAATCAGGTTTGGGATGCGGAAACCCCCTTTTTTTTTCTTTTTCTTTTTTTTTTTTTAAAGATTTATTTATTTATTTGAAAGTCAGAGTTAAAGAGAGAGAAGGAGAAGCGGGGGTTGGGGGGTCCTCCATCCACTGGTTCGCTTCCCAAATTTTTGCAATGGCCAAAGCTGTGCTGATCTGAAGCCAGGAGCTTCTTCCAGGTCTCCCACATGGGTACAGGGGCCCAAGCACTTGGGCCATCTTCTACTGCTTCCCCAGGCCACAGCAGAGAGCTGGATCAGAAGTGGAGCATCCGGACTCAAACCGGCACCCATATAGGATGCTGACATTGCAGGTGGCAGCTTTATCTGCTATGACACAGCACCGACCCCTGGAAACCCTTTTCTTGTGATCGTGTGTGTAGGGGAAGCCCTGATGAGATGGCATTTTGAGCAGATGTTTTGAGTGTTATGTAGATTTGGGGAAAAAATGTTCTGAGCAGAGAGAAGTGAGCATAGATCAGGTGTGACAATGAGCCAAGTAGCCAGAACAGGGGCAGAATGGTAGGAGAAGCAGTTGTGAATGGAATGGAAAGTAGTTGAAGGTTTTAATCGACACAATTAACTGTGTGATTTGATTGGTTGCTGTTTTAAGAACCTGTACTTACAGCTATGTAGACAGAAAACTCAAGGTAAAAGAAGTTTATTTGACCAGTATCCAACACTAGATAACCTGTTTAACTCCAATTTAAAAGGCGAAGCGTCATTGCATTCATTTCTATGAACCTGTTTTAACTTCCAAATTTTTTTTGTTGGTTTTTTTTAAAGATTTATTTATTTATTTATTTAAAAGCCAGAGTTACAGAGAGAGAGAGAGAGAGAGAGAGAGAGGTCTTCCATCTGTTGGTTCACTCCCCAATTGGCCACAACAGCCAGAGCTGCGCCAATTCGAACCCAGGAGCCAGGAGCTTCCTCTGGGTCTCCTACGTGGGTGCAGGGGCCCAAGGACTTGTGCCATCTTCTACTGCTTGTCCAGGCTGTAGCAGAGAGCTGGATCAGAAGTGGAGCAACCAGGTCTCAAACTGGCACCCATATGGGATGCCAGCACCTCAGGCAGTGGCTTTACCCGCTATACCACAGCGCCAGCCCCTCCAAATGGTTTAATCCAGCAAGTACCTAAGTGTCTTTGATTTTGAAAAACCAGGATTAGTATTATACATTCATGGTTTTTTTTTTTTTAACCAAATAGACAAAAAAGAGAAAATCGATAACTTGTTTTATGTTCTAAATTTTATTTTAATTCAACTATACTTTCTGGGCACTTTTAGATCCATGGCAAAATTGAGTGGGAAGTTCAAAGTTCTCATACAGCATCCACCCTGTCCCATGCACAGTGTCCCTCATCCATATCTCAGAGCAGGGTCTGGATTTGCTAGAATCATCAGTGAACGTGCGTGGGCACCCCCAGGGTCATCCTTATGTAAAATGTGGACTTTTGGTGGTGATAATGTTTAGATTTTTTTTTAATGGATTCATTTGTTTAAAATAATTACATCCCAAAACTTGGATACGTAGACCTATGCAACTTAAAAGCAAGGAGACAAGCAGGAAAAGAGGATGAATCTGTGTGAGGACCTTTATCTTAAGGGCTGTGGAAACTAAAACTGTCTAGTTTTTCATATCCGGTGCAAACGAAACCTCTGAGGCAGTCACGCAGTTGAGCTCCGTATCAAACCCCACCTGCAGTCTTTTGAAGGCTGTGTCCCTCCTGGGGATGCAAGTCCAGTACAGGTCTCCCTTCTGCTAAGCTGTGTGCCTGACCATTCACTTCCTGACCTCTCGGGGAGAATGAAGTCCGCGTGGAAAGCAGACCACAGTGCTGATCGCCATGCTCCCTTCCACTGCGTGTAGACCGGCCACGTCCTGGGAATGTGGCTCGTCAGTGCAGAGTGAGGGAGTTAGGCTGCTCCACCCAGGCCTCCAAGGCGAGGAGGATTTGCTGTTGGATTTGTGGCTGTGGGGGCAGGAACATTCCAAGGCCGTGCCCTTTGAGGAATGGCTGTGCCCCTCTTACCAGGAGCAGAGGTAAGGGCCGTTGGCAGCACAGCGGGGCTTCCTCGGGCGCTGTGTGATGCTCGTGTTGCTTCTCTTTCCCTGCCTGGTGGTTTACGGGAAGGGGCTCAAGTGCCTTCTCTTCAGGAAACGTTTGCTCTGGGCCCTGGCAGCTGCCCCGGAGCATTGGGGTTCCTACTGCATTGCCAGGATTGTCTGCTCCAACCTTCTTAAAGAAACTTTCTTTGCAGGCATTTATTCGACGATGCTTGGCCTACCGAAAAGAGGACCGTATCGATGTCCAGCAGCTGGCCTGTGACCCCTACTTGCTGCCTCACATCCGGAAGTCAGTCTCCACAAGTAGCCCTGCTGGAGCTGCTATTGCGTCAACCTCTGGGGCATCCAATAACAGTTCTTCAAATTGAGACCGACTCCAAGGCCATAAACTGTTCAACACACAACGTGGACAAGCGGCATTCAGCAGCGGGTTTGGAACATAGCGAATCCGAATGGATCTCATGAAACCTGTACCAGGTGCTTTTACTTTCTTGCTTTTTTCCCATCCATAGAGCATGACAGCATCGATTCTCATTGAGGAGACACCTTGGGCAGCTCTGGCCAGGCCTCGTAGGAAAAGGCCGCGCCCAAGGTTCCGGCGTCAACGGCCACTGTGTGTGGCTGCTCTGAGTGAGGAAAAAATTAAAAAGAAAAACTGGTTCCATGTACTGTGAACTTGAAAACATGCAGACTCAGGGGGGTCCCTGATGCAATGCTTCAGATGAAGAATGTGGACTTGAAAATACAGACTGGGCTAGTCCAGTGTCTATATTTAAACTTGTTCTTTTCTTTAATAAAGTTTAGGTAACATCTCCTGAAAAGCTCGTAGCACAAAGGCTCAGCTGGGGATGGTGTTGGACTTTGGAGGAAAAAAGTTGCTATTGCCCGTTAAAGGCACTAGAGTTAGTGTTTTATCCCTAAATAATTTCAGTTTTTAAAAACATGCAGCTTCCTTCCCCTCCCCCATTTTTATTTTTGAAAGAATACATTTGGTCATAAAGTGAACCCCGTATTCGCCAGTTCGTGGCAACGTTCATTCCAATCAGATGCAGCTTTTCCTCCGTCTGGTCTCCTTTTGCAGTTGCTTCCCTCATCTCAGTAGGGAGAGGATTGAGCGGGAGGACTGAGATGCGTGGGCTTTTGCCGTTGGACAAAGAATGAGGTTAGAAGACTGCAGCTTGGAGTCTCTAGGTTTTCAACTATTTCTTCACAATTTGAACACTTGACGGTTGTCCCTTTTAATTTATTTGAAGTGCTATTTTTTTAAATAAAGGTTCATCTGTCCATGCAGTCCTCTTGGATTCTCTGAATGTAGTGACTGTCAAAGCTGCTCAGAGGTAGGCAGAGAATGGGCCCGGAGCCAGCTGCTCCAGGAATCAGCAGCTCCTTCCCGTCTTTGCGTGCTTGCTGAATGGTGTCCATTTCCTGTTAACCACATTATGAAAACTTGATCAGCACATAAGCTTTCCTCTTGTTAGCTCCTTTGGCAGAAAGCAGCCTTCCCCCAGTCCTCTCGGTTTTGTGGGTGTGTGCTCGTGTGGGTGTGGGTGTGTATATACACACACACTTTGTCTAACCCACATTAATAGATTCATCAAGTGGATTTTAAAAAAATAATGTCAAAGGAAATAGGTATTTCAGCTGTGGACCTTCTTTTGGAATTAGCTTTTCTTTTTTTAAATGTGGTTGTTTCTGAGATGTATGAGCAAAGATGGAGCTGAAATGGGAGCTGCATGGCCCCGCCATGCCCTTGAAACAGCAGAGCACTCGACAGTAGAAAGGGAAGGAGGCCAGAGCCTGCACATGTGGTAGCCAGCTTGGAATGTTACTGACATGTGGCAAGAGGGCTTGGCCAGAAGTATTTAAAGATGTAGTTCTTGAGCCTGCAAGTCCTCTGGGGAGGGGAGGGAGTCAGGAAGGACGGAGAAATCACAATTCTTGGCTCCACTGTGAAAAATGTCACTGCTCACATGTCTTCTAGGAGCTTTGTCTGTTTTGTGAACCTACCGAGGAGATCTCTGGAGTGTTGCAAAATGGACAGAAACTATGGGCGTGGGGACTGTGATGTGGAGCTCTGAATGGAGGGGAGTGAGCCTCAGAGGCCTTGGCACACCCAGCTTCCTCACAACACTTTCACTGAGACACATACGTCCGCAGATGTGCGTGTACACACATTCGCATCAGACGTGTGTGTAAATATGGGTGTGCTGCTTTCTTTAGCCTGCTCTCTGGCTGCTAAGCAGAGCGGTCAGCAGGGTCTCAGGCCGTGCAAAGTGCACAAGGAATTGTGTCTACATTTGTGAAGACTTGGCCGAAGCGTAGCCCATGTTTAAACTTACTCAAGATAATTGAATTCTGTTCTTTTTTTCTTCATCTCCAGTGATTTTGCAGTTGCTATTTTTTTTTTTTTTAACTTTTTTTTAATGTTGAAAGACTACTGCATCTTTAAGCCTGCTCCCTGGCTTCCTGCCTCCTTTTCCCCATGGGCTTGTAAGTGAGGGGGCAGGATTTTGTCATTACCTCTTCTGCTCATCCTGGCTGTGCTTTGTTTGGGGCTAGGTGGTTGTGGCTGAGTCCAGGCAAGACCCCTTTGCACCTCATGGACAAGTCCCAGAAAGCACAGAGAATGTTGACCTTTTCCATTCTTTGAAGAAGCCAGTGAAATCACCACGTGGGGTTCTTCCAGGACGTATTTTGCTAACACGGGTTTCACTTTTTCCAGGCATAGTCCCTTATTACCACAATGTTGGTTTACTTTACACATTGGTCAAAAAAAAAAATTGGTCAAAAAAAATATATATGGATTAATTTGTAATTAAACCCAGCCAGATTGTTTTGACCTTTCCTCGTGGAGAGGGGACGGGAGGAAGGGTATTAAAATAAGTTCTAAGAAGTGAACTTCCCAGCCTCTTGATTTGACTGTAGGCCTCCAGCTTCAGCCAGGGTCCTTAGCAGAGTGTGGCTAGAACTGTGCTTGCTGGTGGGGATGCAGCAGTGAGCAGGTGGGGAAGGCCCAGTTGTCACCTCACAATCTGGAAGTGAGGCCACCGGATTCCAGGTGGGCTGTGAATGCTGCGGTCTGCGGGAAAGGGATCGGGCTCGTTCCCTGTGAGATGGGCAACCGTAAAGGGACAGTCATCTGGCAGAGCTGTGTGCACCTCACACTAGCTGACCTGGCACGACAGCTCTCATTAGAGGGCTGCGTCCTTCCTTCCAGCTTGGAAGATGAGCACTCAAAGAACTCTTGTGTTTCTTAATTAGAAAATTGCTCTCTTTAAACATAGCTAACTTGATACCCACCTTGGTTATTTTTTTTCTTTTTGAGCATCCTTCCTTCACTCCCTTACTTCATTTCCCATGCCATCGGCTTTTTTAAGGCAGAATCACATAGAGATCAAGCTTAGGCTTTAACATTATTAGGTCTGGGTTCAAATCCTACCTCTCTGCAGGCCTCAGGTAGAGATAGGATGTATAAAGACCCTGGCACACAAGGGTAATCAGAAAAGGGGGTTTTAAAATGATTACAAGATGCAGTCATTTCTGGAGACTGCCCCTCTAGCTTGAGTTCAGTACCAGGTCCTTTCTTGGAAACAGCGGGTCTCTTCTTTTTTTCTTTTCTTTTTTTTTTTTAGCTTTATTTTATATATTTGAAAGAGTTAGAGATAGAGGTCTTCCATATACTGGTTCACTCCCCAAATGGCCACAATGGCCAGAGCTGAGCTGATCTGAAGCCAGGAGCCAGGATCATCTTCTTCCGGGTCTCCCATCTGGGTGCAGGGGCCCAAACACTTTGGCCATCCTCCGCTGCTTTCCCAGGTGCGTTAGCAGGGAGCTGGATCGGAAGTGGAGCAGCTGGGACTTGAGCTGCACCTGTATGGGATGCTGGTGCTGTAGGCTAGCCTCTGGCTCCAAGGCTGCTTCTGGAGCCAGCAGCGTCAGTGTCCCCGAGGCACTTGTACAAAACACTGGGGACTTGGGCCCCGCTGCATACACTGATCTGAAGTCAAGGGGGCATTTACCCTCCAGGGGCTGCTGACCCAGGCTCAAGTTGGAGAGCACAGCTGTAGGCTCTGACACCCAGGCGGGATGAGCGCTGAAGGTTGCCAGTCCCACTGACTTCCTGTCCGCCCCTGTGGTCAGGGTGGGGTTGTCAGAGAGGGTGGCTGCCAGGCCTTTTCTGAACTCTCCCAGCCAGAAGACAGAGAGGACTCCTGCTCTATTCCTGTGGATAGAATAAAAACCTGGCATTCTGGGCTCTCCTAGGACTGGTTGCACAAGTTCTGGGGCCCTGTCAACATGTCCTTTATCAGCCACCTAACAGAACACTCAGGAGTCATTCATTCCTTTGGGCAGAGCTACTCACCCTTGTTCTCGGTGCTCTTGTTGGGAATTAATTTATATCATTTTCCTGGTCCTCGAGGGGTCCAGGCTGCAGGAGGAGCTGGCGGGGCAGCCTGGATCGGGGCAGAGGGATGGGCAGGGCTGTAGCTCTTGGGTGGGGAGTCAGGAGGGATAGAGAGCTTGCACGAGAAGAGGAGGGCTATAGAGGAAGAAGCCGCAGTTGAGCTCTGTGGGTGGGTTGGGGTTGGGGGAACCTCCAGAGGCTGAGAAAACAGGCAGGCCTGGGAGCAGGTCCGGGACCTGGTCGGGGCAGGGAACACAAGAGCACCATGGTGCTGGCAGCCAGCAGGGACCCAAGGCGGGCCGGAGTCGGCCAGAGGGTGTGTATGTGTGAGGAGCTGGGCCCAAGACCCATGGTGAGGGTCAGGGAGCAGAGCTGGCTGGCTGGCCCCGGGGCAGGCCTCCGGGGGGGAGAGGGCTGTGCTGGCCTCAGCCTTGTTGCCTCAGGGAGCAGCGGGCAACGTGGGAGCGCCCTCCTGTGCTCTCGGAGCAACGCAGGCCAGGGGCTGCAGCACGTCTGCTCTGCAGAGTCCCTCAGCTGTGCTTATTGACAGCCTAGGCTTGGGCAGGGTGGGAGCAGCCGGCTGTACAGATGAGGAAACTGAGGCCCAGAGAGGCTTGGTGACCGGCAGTGGGTGGAGCAGCAGCGACTGAAGGGAGGACTGCACTGTGAAGCGTGTGCGAGGTCGCTTCTCTGAGTCCCGTCTGGGCAAAGGCTGCGGGAGGTGAATGGAGCACTCGGGCTCCCAGCTAGAGGCAGATCTGCTCTATGCCAGGTCCCCTGCCCCTCCCCTCCATGGTTGGCAGCCCTTAGATATGTTGGAAGGGTGAGCATTGGGACACCTGCATCCCATGTCGCATGCCGGCGGCTCCGCTTCTTACCCAGCTTCGTGCTGATGCATCCAGGGAGGCAGCGGGCGGTGGTTCCTGGGTTCCTGTACTTCTAGACTTCTCGTTTCAGCCTGGCCTGGCCTGGCCTGGCCTGCCCTGGTTGTTGTGGGCATGTGGGGAGTGAACCAACAGATGGAAGACCTGTCTATCTGTGTACCTTTAAAGTAGACGAAAATAAAGAAGAAATCTATCTGTAGGCCCAGCCAGACTGGCAGCAGCCCTGGCCAGAAGTCAGTGTCGGTGAGAGAGTGGGGGAGTGGCCCCACAGACTATTGGTGATGCAGGTTCCCGTCACCATCTCACTTAGAGACGAGAAAGCCACAACCCTGCCCTGCCCAGCCTAGAGCCCTCTTCCTGCTGTGAAGTCCCCGTTGGATAAACAAGAATGGGATGCTGGGCCCTGGCTCCCTGGAAGTGGCTACTAAGGCTTGAAGGGGATGGGGTACAACAGGGTGGGGCTCCCTGCCACCTCCATGTCACAGTGGCTCCTGGGGAGACTCAGATAGGACGCAGACGGTCCCCTAGCCTGGCCCATGCCTGAGGAGACGGGCATGCTGCTGGGAACTGGGACCAAGGCCTCCCCCTAGAAATGAATTTCAGGAGCCACTGCTCCCTCTTAGAACGCTGCCCATGCTGGCCAGAGCTGTGCAGCGCTTGGATTAGTAGCACAGGATCTCAGTGAGGCCTGCCTTCAGGTCACAAGTCCACAGCTTGCCCCGCAAGCAGGCACTCAGAGCTACGGCTGGCCCAGCTTCAGGCGTCACCCAGGTGTTCAGAATCTGTGGGAGACACACAAGCGTGCTGACTTGACCTCTGCTTAAAGGGAGCTCATAGTGGCCGCATGGAAGTGAGGAAGTGGCAAGTTCATGAAAGTGAGAGGATGCCCCTAAGAATTTCAGGGAGCGCCCTGGAGGATGGGCAGGATTAAGCAGAATGAGAAGGGAAACAAAAGGTTTCAGAGAAGCAAAAGGTGCCCCCAGCACTCCTCCAGGCCTTTGCAAACACTGTCTTGGCCATGAGACTCTCAGCTCAAGTGCCACGCCCCTCCCCCTTCCTTCACCTGCCACGTGACAAGTAGCTGGGCCTCCAGCAGGGAGGCACCCATGAAGGGGGGGCTGCATGAGAGAGACTGCACGTGAGAGCTGGGGGGGCGGTGGAGAGGCGGGAGCCTGGCAGCAGCCCCACTTAACCTGGGAACCCGGCTTGCCATGGGCACTGTGGCGGTTACTGGTTTCCCTTCATTTTAAAATGCCGGTCAACACTCAAGAAACAGCTGGCAAACATCACAGTGTCTCCCCTATCCGCCCCCTTCTGGGGGCTGTAGAGGGTCTGGCCAGCCTGTTGGGGCGGGGCTGGGGGCCTAAGGTACCAAGAATGGACTAGCAGTTCTGCATCCGCAAAGACCCTCCACCTGCCCTCCCTCTGGGGCCCGCAGAAAGCTGCTGGCACGGACCTGGCCTGGCCTTGGAGGTTCAAGTGCCGGGACCAGAGAAGCCGCCCTGCCCATCCTCCCTGCATGCGCCCGCTGCAGCCCCAGCCTCCGTCTGTGTTCCCCTTCACTGATCTTGTGTTATAGGTCTGGCCTGCTGGAGCTGCTCTGCTCCCCTGGGCACCACCTGGCTGAGAGGCTGCTGGGCCCCAGAGCCAGGGAAGAAGCAGCCAGTGTGAGGAACGCTGAGCACCGTGAGTAAGGACCCCACAACTCATAGCTCGCAGGACCTGAGACTCGACAAGGGAACTGTGGCTAAGGAATGGCAGTCCAGCTCCGCTCACCTAGGAACCCCAGGCCGGAACCATCCCACAGCCCCGTGCCAGGCAGGTTTTGGCTATGCAATTCTTAGCCAAAGTGAGCATCAAGAGGTTTCTACCTGGATTAGTTTTCTTTTCAGGTTGTACAGAGAGAACACTTAGAGTTGTTCAGACAGTGAGGGAAGTTGTGTTCGCTCCGGCAACTCGAAACACCAGTGTTGCGATCCTGATGCGATGGACCTGTGCTGATCTCACGGGCAGTTGGTGGGGGATGTGGAAGGAGAGGCAGGCGTGGCGCAGGGTCAGGGATAAAAGAGACACCTTGATGGTCCCAGTGGCCACAGAGGGAACTCCATCCCCTGAACAACTCTGCTGATCAAGGACTGCCCCAACCCTTTACAGTTGCGTTTAATTTTCAGGACAAGGGGGAATTGTTGCCCCAGTTGCAAATAAGAATTGTGAGGGACAGGCATTTGGTACAGGAGCTGAGACACCGCGGGACTCACTTCCTGCATCAGAGTGTCTGGGTTCAAGTCCCACCTCTGCTCTCCATTCCAGCTTCCTGCTGATGTGCACTCGGAGCTCAAATGCATGGGTCCCTGGGGATCTGGTTCCAGGCTCCTGGCTTTGGCCTGGCCCATGCAGGTGCAGGGCCCAAACACTTGGGCCATCCTCCACTGCCTTCCCTGGCCACAGCAGAGAGCTGGCCTGGAAGAGGGGCAACCGGGACAGAATCTGGTGCCCCGACCTGGACTAGAACCCGGGGTGCCTGCACTGCAGGCGGAGGATTAGCCTAGTGAGCCGCAGTGCCGGCTTACTAAATGGGTTTTGATGCCTGAAGGAGAGCCATTTCTTAGCATTGATTTCACTGTGGCAAAAGCACGGTTGGCAAAAATCCCTTGGACCAGGGCAGAGACCTCATGAAGTCCCCAGCCTGCAGCCTTGTCGCTGACACATAGTAGCTCCTCCTGAAAAGGTGCTGGACTGAGCTTCAAGAGTAGTAGGGAGGCAGGGCTGCTGGGCCTTCCTGGGAAGTGCTGCGTTCCTGGAAAGCCCAGTCCCTCAGCCCCCGACCCTTCTGCAGACTCTGACCGCATTCTGCAGGCAGCTGGGCCTGAGCAAGACCGTCAGGCCCTGGAGGACTGGGCTGCACTCTCCATGGGACAGCTGCCCAGACTGGGCCCTGCTCATGCCCTGCAAGCTCAAGATCTAAGCCAGATGGTGGCTGGGGACAGGGCCCAGACAATCTGCAGAATACAGTCTGGAAGCTTGGTGTGTTGGGGTAGGAAGTCTCACCCTGGGCAGGGACTCCGGCAGGGTCTCCAAGTACGAACAAACGCCTGTCCCAGCTGGCTCCTCAGACCTTAACCAGTCTCCTGCCTGAAATATGGCACCAAAAACAAACAAAAAGTGTCTCCTCCCCACCAAACCAGACTGTGCTGGGCTGCTGTTCTGCTCCGTCACCTCTGCGTCCCCAGCAGCAGGCACGGGGTGGCCGTCAGTGCTCGCCGAGTGTGGGGTGAAGGAACAACAGCTCACCTGTGTGTGCGCTGGCAGTGTCCAGCCAGGGGAAGTGGGTTCCAGCCCATCCCAGAAAGGAGCACGCCGCGTTTAGTTCAAGGCGGACAGCAGCTCGGCTGGAGACGGGAGGCCACCATGCGGAACTCCAAGAAGGGGCCATGAGACTGCAGCCAGCGGGGGAGCCGGACCCTCAGGCCTTTGTTGGCCTGGCTCTTCACCAGGGTTCGGGGCGAGGGTGTGGCGAGGGGCAGCCTTTTGGAGGACCCTTGGGTTTTCAGTGGGTGCAGCCCTTGGCCTGGTCATTGC
Organism: Sylvilagus floridanus; assembly: GCA_949820135.1. NCBI lineage: Eukaryota > Metazoa > Chordata > Mammalia > Lagomorpha > Leporidae > Sylvilagus > Sylvilagus floridanus. The sequence continues at coordinate 15,952,404 of OX463237.1, read as the reverse complement.
AGTGACTCTCAGCCTGGCAGAGAAGGGAGAGCTGAGTGAGCATCTGCCCCTGCGCCCTCTGCGGAGACCGACAACGATGCACTCAGGGCACCCAAGGCGGAGTAACGAGGAAGACATTGGAACTTGGTTCCCAAAATGGACCTATCTGGACTGCACAGGAAACAATAAACTTTGTATCACTCTCAGTATCTGACTTGATTCCTTGTGGGCAGGACTCTGTGCCTCAGTCCTGCTCGGAGCCCAGAACTGCTTTTCAGAAACTGCTCAGGCAATCTGAGGTGGACGTGGGGCTGGACTCCAGCGCCCTGACTCCCAGTCCAGTGCTCTGCGCCGCCCTGACCTGTTGCATAATACTGAATAACTGGGTTGTCTTCCCTTTTATGAAATTTCCATTTGGTCCTGTGCTGCTGGCCAGTAGGCCAGTTGGTGGGAGTGATGTTGGTCTTCCGGGACTTCCCGTGGATCTTCCCCAGGTTTCTGGATGTGGCCGCAGCTAGCCAAAGCGCTACACCACTCTTGTGCCAGGGACACTGACACGGGGGTCACACACATGCTGAAACGAGACGTGCAGGAGTTGTTTGCGCTCCGCACCCGGAGCCCTGCCTCCCCCTCCCCCCATCTTCGCCCGGGTGGCCAAGCCTTGGGCTCCGCCCCTTCCCTACCAGATCGGGGGAGGGGTCCTCCTAGCAGAAGTAGTGGATGCGTGGAGGCCAGAAACGCTGGCAGAGGAAAGCGGGATGGGGGGGGAGGAGGGAGTGCTGGCGGCTCGGGTCTGACCGCCTGGGTCAGCCGCTTGCCCCTGTCCCCGCCCCCGGCCTCCGGGCCTCGCAGCCCAGCTCCCGCCACGCGGTGAAGTCTGCGGAAAGTTTTGCAGTTGCTTCCCCGCCCGCGCCAGCCGGGGAGTTGTGACGCAGCGTCTGGGGCTCCAGGACGGTTCAGAGCAGAGAGGAAAGGCGAGGCGAGGAGAGCAAGGGCGTGCGCGGGGGTCCTCCTCTCCCGCCATCCCCTTCTCTCCCTCCAGCCCGGGCCCCAGCCCCAGGCCGCCCGCGCCTCCTCCCCTTCCCCTCCCACGCTGCCCGCTTCCCTTCCCCTCTGCCCCTCAAACCCTCCTCCCGGGTTCGGCGCTCCTCCCTCCGCCCTCCCTCCGCCCGGCCTGCCTCCTCCCTCCCCTCCTCCCCTGGAGGCATCACTTCGTCCCGACCCGGAGGACGACGCGAGCCCCTCGCGGGCGGTCATCTCAGCTAGCACCGGGGCTGCTGCCGCGCGCCGCACCCCTGCGCCCTTGGCCCCCGCGCCCGCTGAGCGCCGCACCGCGGCGATGGGGCCTGGCCGGCCGGCCCCCACACCCTGGCCTCGTCACCTGCTGCGCTGCGTGCTTCTCCTCGGGGGCCTGCACCTCGGCCGCCCCGGGGCCGCCGCCGCCGTCCCCCCGGGTAAGACGCTGCCAACTTGGCCAACTTCGGGGCCGGGCGGGGCAGCGCGCGCGCGCGGGCCTTTCCACTTTCCCTCCTTCCCCTCCTCCCTAGCAGCGGTGTGCGTGTGCGTGTGCGTGTGTGTGACCGGGTTTTTAAAAAATCGTCTTCGCTCCTCCGCGAGCGGGGGAGGGGGAGGCGCGCGCCTGGAGGGGGAGGACCTGAGTGGAAACAGATGTGGCGGGTGGCGGGCGGCGGGGGAGGGGAGCCGGGACGCGCGCGGCCTCGGAGGAAGCGCGCGCTCGGAGGACCCCCGCCGGCCCTCAAGGACCACCCGGCGCCAACCCTGCCCTCGGCGGGCACCCGCGGGGCGCGTCCCGGGGATTCGGGGGCTCAGCGCGAGAGTCTATGGCCGCCCCCCGCCCGTGCGCCGCCAGGACGGATGCGTTATTACTGTGTTCGTTCCGTCCGTTCGAAGGTTCACTTTCCCTTCCCGGCTTCTCGAGCGTGTTTATATTTTCTTTTCCACACTGGGTCTTCAAGGACAGCTTGTGGCACGCGGCGTCCGCACCGCGTGAGCGGGGAGTTTTGGGGGAGCAGTTTTGTGTGGGCAGCTCTGGCCCCGCTGGCGCCCTCCAGGGTGGACAGATCTTGAACGGCAGAGAGCGGCTGGAGATGCAGAAATTCAGCCAGCCGACCCTGAAACTGTACCTGGTGTTGCTTTCTCAAGGGGTGACAGCGGAGGGGGAGCACAGGCCCCCTCCCCAAGAAGCAGAGTCCCTGGGGGTGGGGACACCAAGAGCAAAAACTGGCATCTGCAAGGAGGGCCATCACCCCAGCGCCGGCTCTGCGCCCAGCTTGGTCCTGCTTTGTGTGGGCTTTGGGGATGGATTGTGCGAAAGGGGACAGTGGGCAGTGCTTGCTGTTTTGTGCAAGGACCAGACAGCCCCCTGGAGGGACTGGGGCCTCCAGGGTGGTCAGGCATCTGCCTGATGGGAACCGTGGGGGCTCGGGGTCCACATTCCGTGCTCTTTGAGCCCCTCCTGCCCTCCTGAATTCCAACCCGCTGGAATTGAGTGTTGGACAAACAGAAGCCCTGCAGAGCCCCCTCACCACTGCAGGACAGGCCGGGGGCTGTCTCTTGCCCACTGCACCACTGCACATCTGCCTGGAGTCTGGCAGGGTGCGAGGAGTGGGGAGCGCGGCCCCTGCAGGGGGCTCAGCACATTGGAGAGTCAGGCCCTGGAAGAGAGTCGTGGCCAAAACGCTGCCTCGCCTCCTCCCCTTCCGCCCTCTTGATGAGGGAGTGGAAGCCTGGAGAGGCCCCAGGCCTCTGCACCTGGCCCTCCCCGCCCTGGAGGGCCCCTCCCGGTGGCACTGCCTTGATCACCCTCTGAGCAAGCTTAGGTCTGGGCCAGGAGACTGTGGGGCAACAGGCTGTTCTCCACAGCAGCACTTGAGCAAGAGGAGGACCGAGTTGTAGCACAATGCCCCGGCATCTTCCAGCACACAGCTGCCCCCTCTGCCAGTCTGCTCCCCCTGCCACCTTCCGGGCCTCCCTCTGGCCAAGTTCCCCACCGGAAGAGCTCCCATACCTTGTACTGATGCATAAGGTGGGCAGTGGGATGAATTCACCAGCGGGCCCCAGGAAGCACCTGTCGGAGGCAGGATCTGGTGCTGCTGGGGCGAACTTACCCCGGGGAGAGGGGACGGCATGGTATGTGGGCAGCTTCCTGGCCCCTGGCGGGGGAGCCCTGTGGGCAGAGAGGCAGGGGCACTGTAGCAAGGTGGGCAGCACCCTCTCGCTGTGTGGTGGCTGATCCATCTCCCTGTGCCTCCGTTGTGCACGCCCCGAGGATGGTCACTGGAGGCGTCCTTGTTCACCGCTGTGTTGCTGCGTGCTTGGAACATTCAGCCCGGCGCTGAGCCCAGTACTTGGTGGGGGGGGGGGGATAGAGAAGAGTGAAAGCCACGTCCTCAAGGGGGTGAAACAGCAACCCCTGGACGGGGAGGGGAGGTGGGGCGCCTGCCATGGCCCAGAGCCCGGGAAGAGCTCTGTGTGCCGTTTTACGTTTAACTCTGCCAATAATGCAACGAGGTGGGTACTGTTGGGCCCATTTTGCAGGTGAGGAGATGCAGGCGAAGGTGGAGTTTGGTCATTTCTGTGCCGTTGGACAGCCCATAACTAAAGGGCTGGTGTGGTGGAGGCAGGGAGCCTGCAGGCCCAGGGAGGCAGCAGCATGGAGGGCGCCAGCAGGAAGGTGGGCTGGGCTCTGCCGGGGATGATCTGGGAGTTTGCTGGGCCCTGGTCGGGAGGAGGCTGAGTGGACAAGGAAACTGGCCAGGTGCCCGTGAGGCCAAAACAAGGAGGTGGCTTGCGGGCTGGCTGGGGCGGCGGAGAGTCCCCCCGCTGGGGGGGGGGAGTTTGAGCAGAGGAATGGGGTTGCTGGGAGCCCCAGGGGTACAGAGTGAGGAGGCTTTGGGAAATCTTCCTGGACAGGGAGGGAGGCTGTAGATGCTGCTGCTGCTACCGCGGCCAGACTCTGCCAGTCACATCCCATGCGCCCCCAGCCCAACTCCTGGCAGGTCACAGACACGGGGACCATCTTACTCCTGCCTGCTCCCCAAACCTGCTTCCTTGCTGCACCCCATGAGCACTCCAGAGCTGCCAGGCCTAGGGGGGATGACTTCCGGATGCCTGCCTGGTCTGGTGTCACAGGCAGAAGCCTTCTGGAGACTGTTCCTTTAAATTCCCCCTAATTTAAGCCTTTGAAAGGAACCCCGTGATGCCCTCTGGGGGCGTGAGGCGCTGACAGCGATGACACGGCCAATGATGTGCTGGGCGCTGTGCCCAGCTCCACAGGCAGCGCCGCCATATGCCACGCCCTGTGTGTGCCCCACGCTGGGCACACCGGAGTCACCAATGGGAGATGCCAGCGAGTGGTGAAGTGACAGTGCACCCAGGTGAGGGACAGAGCAGACCCCTCTGGCACCAAGGATGCACTGCAGGGGGAGAGGAAGACGCTGCAGTGTGGGGTCCCCCAGAACGCCAGGCCTTCTCTGACCTGTCCCGTGTCCCCTGGAGAGGACCCTGGGCACAAGGGTGGAGCGCACCCCGCTATGTGTCCCCGTCCTGGTCAATGACGGCTGTCTGGGCACTTGGCTCTCCCACATCCCAGTGGGTCCAGCAGGCAGGGCCTGAGCCCCATCAGTGTCCTTGGGCTGTGTGGTGCCCCCCCAGGGAGGCATGGGTGAGCCAGCGCTGAGTGAGATGCCCAGGCCGGCACCCCTGCTTCCCGCGGTCAGATTCGCTGCTGCCTTCATTGGTCGCTTAGTGGGGTTTCCTGGGCCTGTGCAGTGCTGAGAGCCGGGGTGACCATGGCCTGTGCCTCTCCACCGCCCACCTTGCTCTCCGCCTTTACCAGCAGGGGTCCCTGGGCCCCTCTGGCCTTGGTCTTGCAGACCGGAAGTCTGCCTTCAGGACAGGGGAGGGGCCGCTTTCCCATGACGGGGTTCTATAAATCCGGGTGGAGTGGCCCATTGGGTGGTGACGCAGCTCTTGGCTCTCACCCTGGGCACTGCAAATGCTATTACTCCTCAGCTCAGCCCCGTGTGGGGAAGCCGCAGGCCAGCGGAGGCTGCGCTCCGGCTCGGGAAGGCGCACGACGCACACCCCTCCAGCCGCTAGGCTGGACCCAAGCCCGGTGCTCACCTCCGCCCTGCCCCTGCCGGCAGCTCAGGTGTTGCTGGAGGGCAACTGTGGAGCATCAGCCGCCACCGCCAGGCCCCCGGGCCGTGGTGAACAGGATGTGGTGGGCTCAGGACCGCGGGGCCACGGTGAAGAGGACATGGTGGGCTCGGGGTGGGCTCGGGGTCCCCAGGGCTGTGGTGAACAGGACGTGGTGGGCTCAGGGGCCCCGGGGCTGTGGTGAAGAGGACGTGGTGGAATCAGGCCCCCCTGGGGCTGTGGTGAACAGGAAGTGGTGGGCTAGGGGTCCCCGGGGCTATGGTGAACAGGAGGTGGTGGCTCAGAGCCCCTGGGGCCGTGATGAAGAGGACGTGGTAGGCTCAGAGCCCCTGGAGCCGTGATGAACAGGACCCACGTGGTGGGCTCAGAGCCCCTGGAGCCGTGGTGAACAGGATGTGGTGGGCTTGGGCCCCCCGGGGCCATGGTGAACAGGAGGTGGTGGGCTCGGGGCCCCCCTGAGGCCATGGTGAACAGGAGGTGGTGGGCTCGGGCCCCCCTGGGGCCATGGTGAAGAGGCTGTGGTGGCTCAGAGCCCCTGGGGCTTTTGTGAAGAGGATACTTGGTGGGCTCGAGGTCCCGGGGAAGGGTGCAGTCCAGTCCAGGCTTCTCTGGCAGTCTGTGTTCAGGAGCCGGGGTGTAGACCCTGCCCTGACTTCGGGGCGGGAGCGTGGGTGTGGCCTGGAATGTTCCTCCTCTCTGGCCTCTGGAGAGGGGACAGGACCCTTGGACCAGGATTAATGTTGCTCACAACCTGTGTGGTCCCAGGCAGAGGCTCAGGTGACTTCCTGGATAGGAGAAATCGGGGTGCTGTGAGAACTAGGGCTGCATGCCTGGTGCACCCCGGGGCAAACAGCGGGCAACCATTTCCGTCTTCATTATTGAGACAGCTTGAATGTCAGGGGCCCAGAGCCTGTAAATACAGCCCTCAACGTCCTATCTAGACCGCCGCCCCGTTTTCAATGGAAGCAGGTGGAAGCCCATCACTTCTTGGAGACGCCTACAGGCTCAGAGTAATCACGCTTCTTATGGAAGCAAACTTGCATCCTGAAGGGAAAACCCTATCCTCAAGTGCCCCACTCCCTCGACCCTCTCTTGCCCTCTCTGTCGGTAAACTCCCCCATTTCGCCTTCACTCGGGTGCAGCTGGGACTTGCTGGGACTCTGCACGTGGCAATGCTCACCTGAGCATCGGAGGCCCCACGGGGCGCTCGGGCATGCCAGCCGCTCCTCCGGCACCCAGACGCGCTTCTCCTGGGGTCTCAGGGCTGAGAGAGCAGAGCTGCCATTGCTGAGCACGGCGGCCATCCTGGGAACTCGCTTTGAGGCCTGGGTGCCACCCATGCTCCGTGGGAAACACTCGGGCCTCGCAGAAGTCAATGTTCAGAGCCCAAGCGCCTCCTGCCCACAGCCACGCAGCCACGCCGCCAGTGGGCCCTGGGCTCGTCTCCCATCTGCACGTACACCTAACATTTCCGTTACCCAAATAGCTAACTTATTTTCAGCCATTTGGCAAAGGAGTTTCTGTTTTCGCTGTTCCTGGAGTCCGTCCCCGCCAGGCTGCAGAGCTGTCTCTCAACCACGTTCCGCGCTGGTCCGTGAGGAGCGGCTGCGTTCCCAGCCGAGCGGGCTGCTTTCTGAGGGACGCGCATATGGCCCCGTGCTCCTGCCTTGGCCCCTGGGACTCCCTCTTTGCCCCTGGCCTCGGCCAGAGCCAGCGTGCCTGTCAGTTTCGGGATCCTGCAGGACAGCTTCAGTGAGTTCTGGACATTTGCAGTGTAGACTTCGAGGCCTCCCGTTCTCTGCAAGTCCTTGCACAAGCCACACTGCGCTCCTTCCTGTGAGCCCCTCACACATCCCCAGGCTGCTGCTCGCCCTGCCGCCAGGCTCCCTAGGCCACGAGTCTCGGCGCCTGCTCGCACCGCGGCCTCACCTGCCTGAGCTGCCCTCAGCTGAAAGGAGCCTTTCTCTCCAGAGCTCTACACCGGTGATTGATCACTGCCACCCACCCCAAGGGGGTGCACTTCCTCTCCCCCTAGCCTAGAAGCACCTCCCAGGCAGGCCATTTTGTCCTTGCACAGGTTGTAACATGGGATTGTGGACACTGTGGCATTCGGCAAGTATTGACTGAAAAGAAAAAAATAAAATAAAATAGGGGCTGGTGCTGTGGCATATCGGGGAAAGCCACTGCCATATGGGCGCCTGTTCAAGTCCCGGCTCCGCTTCTGACCCAGCTTGGCTATGGCCTGAGAAAGCAGGAGAAGATGGCCCAAGTGCTTGGGTCCTGCACCCACGGGGGAGACCTGGAAGAAGCGCCTGGCTCCTGGCTTCGGATCAGCTCAGCTCTGGCCATTGTGACCATTTGGAGAGTGAATCAGCGGATGGAAGACTACGCTCTCTCTCTCTGTCTTTCTCTGTCTTTCTCTCTCTTTCTCTTTGCCTTCACAGCTCTGTAACTCCACCTTTCAAATAAATACATAAAAAGGGAAGAAAAAAGAGAAGAAAAAATAGAAGGCAGATAAGTACGGGACAGTGGAGGGAGTTTTAGATGATGTCCCAGTCGTGAGAGCAGATGGCGGTGAATTAAACAGAAAAGGCCCCACTGGCCTCGGGTGCATCGCAAGGGTAGAGGTAAAGTGTTCTAAGAACGTCCTGTGAGATGCACCCGAAACAGGGCCCTGGGAGAAGCGAGTCTGCTTCAGTGTTCCTGGGACAACAGGATGCCAGCAAGTGTGTTCATAGCCGAGCGCGCGTGAGGCAGTTCCGGTGCCAGGTCATCACACGGGAGGTGCAGAGATCCCGGTAAAGGAAAGAGTGCACTTTCTGGACATGCCTGAGTAAACGAGTGCGAACAGAAAGCCTAGTCTTGGCGGGACTGCGAGGAATCACTTGTCGGAATTCATTCTCTCGCACATCCACAAGGCTTCGTATCCTCTAACCTTGCGATTCCACTTGGAGTTTGTAAGGCGTTCAAATCCTGAAGAGGAAAACTAAACGCCGGCACTGTTCGTAGCAGCAAAACGAATTGGAAACTACACAGGGACATTTTCGTAGTTTTCAGTGGCAACTGGGGCCAGTGCCGGTGTGGGCGGAAGAGGAGGGTCCCATGACCACAAGGCGGTTCCTGCCCGGGTCGCACACCCCAGGGACCATTCAGATGCACCTGCCGTCTTGGAGTTGCTGGCTTTCCAGAGCACTAGCGGTGTGCCAGGCTTGCTGTCTGGTGAGGGGGCCAGCGTGGTGATCACACGGAGTGTAGTGCCTGCCTTCCTGAGCCTTGTATTTGGAAGGCAAGACCCGAACATATACAACGTAAATAGAATCGAATGTACATTGATGTCATTTTTCAGTGCCATTTTTAAGTCTACTAAAAGGAGATGGAAGCGCTACAGTCTCAGCCCCAGGAGCAGGACCTTGTCTGAGAGCAGAGGATGGTGGCATCAGAGCAGCCCTGGTACGGAGGAAGGACCCCCCCGGGAGACGGCTCACGGCACGGCTTGATCTCAACTCCCCACAGGAAGGAGCTCCTGGAACTGCCCGAGATGCCCAGCCTCGTTTCTGATGGATCCGAGGCTGTAAGAGCCTGGTGGTTTGGAAAGCGCTCGGAAGCACTGCTTCTAAGAGCAAGAACAAAACAACATAGAGGCCGGCGCCGCGGCTCACTAGGCTAATCCTCCACCGCCGGCACCCCGGGTTCTAGTCCCGGTTGGGGCACCGGATTCTGTCCCGGTCGCTCCTCTTCCTGTCCAGCTCTCTGCTGTGGCCCAGGAAGGCGGTGGAGGATGGCCCAGGTGCTTGGGCCCTGCACTCACATGGGAGACCAGGAGGAAGTACCTGGCTCCTGGCTTCGGATTGGCGCAGTGTGCTGGCCGTAGCAGCCATTTGAGGGGTGAACCAACAGAAGGAAGACCTTTCTCTCTGTCTCTCTCTCTCACTGTCCACTCTGCCTGTCAAAAAAAAAAAAAAAAAACACGATGGGTAAACCACGTAGACACTGAAGTGTGCAGCCGTAGGGGGTGAACAAGCTTCAGCCAGGTGCAGTGGCTCAGAGACACACTCCGTCTCGGTTCCCTTGTATGTGGCAGGGACCACCTTCCACTGTCTTCCCAGGGCGTTAGCAGGGAGCTGGCTGGGAAGCAGAGCTGGGATGGTGCCAGCCCAGCAGGGCTCAGCCACAGCGCCAGCCCACACTCGTTTTTTCTGACATGCAATCCATGTTTGGATTTCTTCACTGTCCCAAATCATGTCTTTTATTGCCGTCTTTAAGTCCAGGGTGCAATTAAGTGTCACGTCTTCCATCTCCTTTCATCTGAAAAAGTTGCTTGGCTTTTTCTGGTTCCACGCGGTGCAGTTTGAGGACACGATCCGAGTTTGTCTCATTCTCACCCGCTCCTGGACTCACGCAGACGTGTTTGGGAAGAGGACCGCGCGGTGTGTCCTCCCCCCACGTCGGGTCCTGTGAAGGTCCCCTCAGTCAGATGCCCACCATGGTCTCGTGGTTCAGCTGGTGCCTGCTACATCACTGCACCGAGAGCTGCCTTTCCCGCCTGTGTCCAGTGGGCCATCTAAATAAGTTAAACTGCTCTTGGAAAGCGACAGCCGGAAGACAGCCACATGCACGCCAACAGTAGGCCAGGTAAACTGTGGCCTCTTCACACATGGAGCGTCGCACAGTCTACACCACCTGCAACAGACTGCGTGAACTTACATACACTGCGCGGACGCAGTGAAGTGGTACCTATGGCCTCATCCGTGTAGAATTCGAAGGAACAGGCAAAATCGTCCTGTGCCATTTGCAGTCAGAATGATCCCCCTGAGTGGGAAAGTGACCTCTGTGGGCGGGGTCCCAAGTAAAATGCAAAAAGAACAAACAGGGAAGAGATACTTGATGACCGTGGCCGGAGGTTCACATAAGCCAATGAGGAAAACACAGGAACCTGTAATATTTTTAAGGCACTTAAGATCGGAATAGGTAAGACAATGACAATGGACAGAGTACAAAGGAATACCATTGTCTAATAAACCCACGCAGAATGGTTAAAATCTCTAGCAATAAAAAAAGGCAGTAGAATTGGTGAAGAGCGGGAATCCGTGTGCAGCTTTGAACCCAGAGCTGTAATCACACCAAGGACTATCACACAACCTTTTTTCTTTTTCTTTCTTTCTTTTTTTTTTTTTTTTTTAACAGGCAGAGTGGACAGGGAAAGAGAGACAGAGAGAAAGGTCTTCCTTTGCCGCTGGTTCACCCTCCAATGGCCGCCACGGCCGGCTCACCACACTGATCCAAAGGCAAGAGCCAGTTGCTTCTCCTGGTCTCCCATGGGGTGCAGGGCCCAAGCACCTGGGCCATCCTCCACTGCACTCTGGGGCCACAGCAGAGAGCTGGCCTGGAAGAGGGGCAACCGGGACAGAATCTGGCGCCCCGACCGGGACTAGAATCTGGGGTGCCGGGGCCGCAAGGTGGAGGATTAGCCTATTGAGCCGCAGTGCCGGCCACACAATCTTTAAAAAAAAAAAAAAAGATTTATATATGTGAAAGGCAGAGTCATAGAGAGAGGGGGAGAGACATTATGTTTTAACATTCGTGAGAGAGGGACAGTGATGGCATCCATGAACAGGACCTTCCTTGTTGGGTCCTAAAAAGGTGTGGAGAAATCAGGAGCAGCGGCTGAAGGCCGGGGAACAAGAAGCAACTCGGGGGCCCCAGGCAGACACTGCTCTGTCAGTCCGGCCACAGAGGTGGTGGCGGCTGTTGTGTGAGTAATCTCTGTGGCTGGCTCGGGCAAAGCCCAAGGGGGTTCTGGGGGAAAGACAGTGAGATGTGACTCCTTTGAAGATCTTAAGATCCCCTGTGTCTCCCTTCCCTCTGTCTTACTTATTCTTGCAAACCTAACAATAATCTACGCGGTAAAGGTTACCGGTGACCCTGCCCCCAGCACGACAGCTGTTTCTCTTAGTCACTGTCCCTGCAGGAGTCTGTGTTTAAGAGCTTTGTCATCAGAGGACACCGGACCCTTGCCCACAGCACAGGTCACCGTCCCTAGTCCGGCACAGGTAACGCACATGGATTGAGTGTCTGCTGTAGGCTGGGCACTTGGGAGATGAGCAGATTTTGTAATTCAGTTTACAGGTAAGAAAACAGCCCAGACCACAGGCTGTTCAGATTGGGAGAATGGGGAGTGGGAACCTGGACTCCCGGCTGGGACCTGGACTTCCGGCCGTGATCGCCCAGAAGCCAGGACCTCCTGCCAGGCCGGTGTCCATGCTCCCTCCCAGCCGCTCAGTGTGTGACCTTATGTTCTCTTTAGGGCTGCCTTTGATGTTTGTTTCTGCAGAGCCAGAATGTGGCGGGAGATCTGCTCTGACCTCCCAGAAATCCCCCACCTTGCCCTGACACACCCTCCTCTTCTCCCTGCACGGTGGAGGGCTCCGCAGGTTCAAAGACAGAAACACATGCTGGCCTCCGGGGGAACGGGGTGTGGGGGTGGTGAGGGCTCCGCATCTGCACTGTGGGTTTATTTTTGTTTTAATTCTTCTGAAGAGCAGCTTACACACTCAAGGCCTTGGCCTTGTTTGCTCTTACCATTCCTTCCTACCCGAATCGCAGTGTCTGCGGAGCCTGGTTCCCAGGCTCACTGCCCCAATCCCAGCAGAACAGCACAAGGATTCTTCAAAAAAAATGTGCAGCCAAATGGAATTAACAGATAATACAGGGGGCAGGTGTGTGGCAAAGAGTCTTGGGACGCCTGCATCCGTATCAGAGTGCCAGGGTTCGAGTCCCAGCTCCGCTGTGGTTTCAGCATCCTACTAGTGTCAACCCCAAGAGGTAGCAGAGGTGGCTCCAGTAGTTGGGTCTTTGCCATCAACGTGGGAGACCCAGATGGAATTCCAGGCTCCTGGCTCAGCCTGGCTCAGCCCTGGCTCTTGGTGGGCATTTGAGGAGTGAACTAGCAGGTGGAAGATATTCTCTCCCTCTCTCTGTCTCTTTTTCTTTCTGCTTTTCAAATAAAATTAATTTGCCAAGTACAAAAAAGATGATATGCATTCCCCTTGACCTTTTAGATGGCTCTGTGCACCCGTGACCTTCCCTTACTGAGCGCATCCCAGGCGCAGGGCGCCGTTCAGCGTTCTCTGAGAAACCGTGAGATTTAGTATTCGTGTCTCCCCAGTCCAGGCTTTCAGAAGTGAGACAGCAGCCCCGGGACCCAGAGTTTGAGCACGGATTTGCGCTTGGGTGGGTCCAGACTCCAGAATGACCAACACACAAAATGTGTTGCCAGCATTGCGCTTTCAACTGAGCACCTGTGATTCCATTTTCCTCCTTGCTCAGCTACCAGTTAGCCTTCTTTTTCACTAATAGCTGTGAATTCTCTGCATTACCGGTAGGAATGGAGAACAGAGAGTCACTGTGGGAGACGTTTGCATGGTTCCTGATCAAGCTAACTGCACCCTTACCAGGTGTCCCCACAGTGTTGAAGACTTGGGTCCACCCACCTGCGCCTGGGTGCCAACAGCAGCCACACTCGGAAGCTACCAGCATAGCCTGCAGCAGGTGGACAGATAAAACCACTGGTGGTGGAGCCAGGCATTAAAAAGACACGAGCTATCAAGCCACGAGAAGATACAGAGGAAGCGTTTTTACTTTTGTTTTAATTAAAAAATTTATTTAGGCTGGCACCACGGCTCAATAGGCTAATCCTCCGCCTTGTGGCGCTGGCACCCCAGGTTCTAGTCCCAGTCAGAGCGCCGGATTCTGTCCCGGTTGCCCTTCTTCCAGTCCAGCCCTCTGCTGTGGCCCAGGAGTGCAGTGGAGGATGGCCCAAGTCCTTGGGCCCTGCACCCCATGGGGAGACCAGGAAAAGCACCTGGCTCCTGGCTTCGGATCAGTGTGGTGCGCCGGCTGCAGCGGTCATTGGGGGGTGAACCAACGGAAAAGGAAGACCTTTCTCCCTGTCTCTCTCCCTCTCACTGTCCACTCTGCCTGTCAAAAAAATCTTATTTATTTGAAAGGCAGAGTAACAGAGAGAGAGAGACAGAGACAGAGAGCAATCTTCCATCCATAGGGTCACTCCCCCAAATGGCAGCAACAGCGGGGCCTGGGCTGAAGCCAGGAACCTAGAATTCCATCTGGGTCTCCCACATGGGTGGCAGTTGCCCAAGCACTTGGGCATCTCCCTCTGCTTCCCAGGCACATTAGCAGGGAGCTGGATGGGAAGTGGAGCAGCCGGGACTCACATGGCATGTTGGCATCACGGGCGGCAGCTTAACCTGCTGCCCCACACTGCCAGCTCTCCATTACAGAGCGCCGCATTTGCTTCTGGAAGCAAGTCAGTCAGTCAGCCTTAGCGTTACTGTCAGAAGGTCAGCGACTGGCCAGTGAGCAGAGCAGAGCTCAGGAGGAAACGCACCGTGACTCCTGGTCACTTGGCCGCTCCGTGTGTTTCAGAAATGTCTCCTGAGAGGCTGCAGGGCCGCAGAACACACAGCCACCCCCCCCAACCCCATTTCTTTTCTAGGATTTCAAATAGACATTGTCCTCTGGTCATTCTTTTTAATTATATTTTATTGATTGTTTAAAACAGACAGAGGGATACAAGGAGAGGGAGAGTTAGAGAATCTTGCATCCACTCCCAGTTCACTCCCCAGATGGCTGCAACAGCCAGAGCTAGGCCAGGAGCCAAGAACTCCATCTGGGTCTCCCATATGGGTGCAGGGGCCCAAGCACGTAGGCTATCACTCGCTGCTTTTCCAGGAGCATTAGCACAGCAGCCAGGACTCGAACTGGCACTCCAGTATGGGATGCTTAACCTGCTGTGCCACAGTGCCAACCCCTCGTATTTATCTGAACGGCAGACAAACAGATCTTCCACCTGCTGGTTCACTCCCCAGCAGCAGCTGGGGCTGGGCCGGCCAAAGCCAGGACCAGAGAACTCAACCTGGTTTCCCACATGGGTGGCAGGGACCCAAACACTGAGCGATTCTCTGCTGCCTACGAGGGTGTGCTTTAGCAGGAAGCAGAGCCAGGACTTGGGCCTAGGCGGTCCAGCACCATGCAGACATCCTCACCACTGTGCCACACACCCGACCTTGGCCATTCTCCATGGACACTAGGGGACACAAGAATATTTCAACACCCTGACCAAAGCAGTGGTGCGAGCATAACAATACACATATGTGGCCGCCCCCATTCCACCTCTGTGTGTGTGTGTGGGGGGGAGGATGCAAAAGGGCTGGGCAGAGACTGGCAGGTTGGTGAGCCCACGGCCCTTCCAGGCGGGCAGACGTCCCCACCCCCACCCCATGATTGGCACAATGGCTCCGGGTTGTCAGGCTTCCCCGTGTAGCCAAGAGCAGCTGGAAAGCCACATGTGTATGTGTGTTCTCCGGAGTTCCAAGTGTTGGTTCACTTTCACACACATGGAGGCCGAACACAGCTTGACTGTGCACTCTCAGTTTTAAATCCTTGGAGTCAGTGCGCCTGGCTGCCTCGTCCAGTCTTCCCCTTTCTGCTTTTCAAATAAAAGTAATTTGCTAAGTACAAAAAAGGATGATATGCATTCCCCTTGACCTGTTAGATGGCTCCGTGCACCCGTGACCTTCCCTTACTGAGCACATCCCAGGTGCAGGGCACCGTTCAGCCTTCTCTGAGAAACTGTGAGATTCAGTATTCATGTCTCCCCAGTCCAGGCATGCAGAAGTGAGACTCTTAACCTCACAGTTCTTCAAGCCTTGGTTTCCTCCTCTGTCAAATGGAGAAGAGAATTCTTTCTGTTTCTGAGGGTTGCTGCTCCCATGGCCTAGGAAGCTTCAGGACCCAGTGTTCTGTGAGCTTCGGTGCCCAGTTCACCTCCATGGCCTAGGAAGCTCCGGGACCCAGTGCTCGGTGCCCAGCTCACCTCCATGGCCTAGGAAGCTCCGGGACCCAGTGCTCGGTGCACAGCTCACGGCACTGCCTCCTTCCATAAATGCAGGGTGAGCGCCCTTGTCTGGGCCAGTTCTGGTCCATGCCGGTTGCACTGCTGTAATTGTCAGCAGTCTCTCATCCTCAATACTGGACAATGTGTGTTCGGCCTACATGAGCAGATCCGGGCATGGTACTGTTCAGAACATGAGCAGCTTTTAGTCCTAATGAAGAGGCAAGGTTTTGGCTGTTTGCTTGTCCTTGGACCAATCTATTTGTTTTCAGTTTCCACATTCTGGCAGGAGAGGGGAAAGGTCTGTCTGCGGAGGGCCATTGGCTATATGTGGATACACATATATAAAACACATTTGCAGGCTGTACACAATGATCAACTTAAAAAGCAGTCCGCTGTAGGGTTACGGGATTTCAGGTCCTGCTTCTGCGACTTCACGGGTCGCGTGTTCCACCCGGCCAGGACAGCAAGATGACTTCTAGGATCCCCCTGTTCACGTTCATGCTGTCACTCAGCACGCATGGCGCCGCCCACCGGCCATGCTGGGCTTCGCCAGGGACCGGGCCTGCCCTCTCTCTGCAGGCTCCTGGCCAGTGAGGATCGAAATTTCGTGCTGATTCGTGGAAAAGTCCTGCCTTTTTTTTTTTCTTCTGTTATTAGAAAGATTATTACAGAGCAGTTGTAATATTGAATTTGATATTTCAAACCTTAATTTCTCCCAAGTGATTACATTTCACTCGAATTCCCTACATATTTCTTTTTGTGCGTATGGGTATTTTTTTTTTCTTATTTAGAAAAGTATCATCCATTTTCAAGCCTGCAGCTTGCGGGGAGGGGCTTCTCAGATTGCAGCCTCTGCTACCCCCACCCCCTTACCCCCACCGCGCGTACACACGCCCCCCTGCCCGCTCAGTCCGCACTTGCGCGTGGACCCACCCCCGCAGGCTCCTGCGTCCGTCCGCGCTCCACCAGGCAGGTGTGGGCGCACCCACCCTGTGGCTCACACATCCCGCCCCAGACGCCTCCGGGTCGCCTCGCTCCTCCGCCGCGGGGCCCCTTCCCGAATTCTCTTGGCTGGTCCTGGTCCGAAAGCCACATCCTGCCTTGACCCAGCCGGCCGGCGTTGTGAAAGTCTCCCCCACGGGGAAGGAAGTGGCGCTCGGGCGGTTTATTTTGGCCGCGGGCTCGCAGACGGCGCCGGGGGCCACGGTCGCGGCCACGCGGACCCGGCGCTCGCGGAGCAGGGCCCGGGGGAGGCGCCACACCGAGCCGGAGCGCGGAGTGGGGCGCTGCGCTGCGGGGCGGGGGCGGCGCGTGCGGGGGCCGGCAGGAGAGGGCGCGGGCCGGGGCCGGGGGAGGAGTCGGAGCAGGAGCAGGGGGCTAGGACCCGGCGGCCCCCGGGAAGGACCGGGAGCGGCGCCGCGGGAGGCTGGCGGCTCGGCGGCTCCCCCTTCATCCTGCCCGAGGGGGCCTGGGAAAGGACGGGCTGCAGGGCCGCGGTGCTTTGGTGTGAGAGGACAAAAGCCAGCAGGGGAGATCAGTCGCCAGGGGGAGGCCGGCGGGGACTTGTGTTCCCAGAGAACCGCAGGGCCGTCCCGCGCAGCCCACACCACCTGGCGGGGCCGGGGGCCAGCAGAAGCGTGGGAAGGGGCAAGTGGCCCCGCTGAATGCCCGCGGATGCCCACCTCGCACCAGTCCTGCGCGTCCTGCTCCCCTTGCATTCCTACGTGGGAGTGACAGTCACCCCCCAACCCTGCGTGCGCGCGCCGGTCACACTCGTGCGCTGCCCGAGTTCCCTTTAGCATCTTCAAGTACACGGGACGCCACTTTCTGCACCACGCAGGTTTTAGGCAGAGAGAAGAGCGTGTCTGGAAATGCATGTGGAGGGAGCCCGCTGCTGCTGGAGCCAGAGGCACATCGGGCCAGAGGCGGCACCCGGGCCCTGCACTTGACCGAGTGGGTGACCGGGGCTGCGGGGTGGAGGGGAGCCGGTGGGCGGGGCACGGGGCCTCCATGTCCTGTGACTGCCTGGTTCTGGGTGTCAGGGGTGCTCCCGGGGGCCCAGCCCAGGGTGACACTGTCTATAGGTCTGCAGCAGAGGAGCGATGCAGGGTGGGGTGCTGGGTCCCTGGGGCCGGCCCCTCGGCAGGGCGGGGCAGGCAGCTTCTGCTGACTCAGGGACATTTGCAGGCCTGGCCCCGAGGCCAACCGCCTCATTGAAAACAGCTGCTGCTCTTGGCTGGCGGCCCTGCATGCGGCCCCTGGCTCTCCCTGGGATGACCCCTCGCCTCTGCCTGGGGAGGCCACCGGGCCAAGTGCTGTCAGCCGGCCCCAGACCCGGCTCCCCCGAGGCCGAGCCAGGTGGTGGCTGGGGCCCGCGTGCCGGCGTCTTGCCTCCCCCGCCCTTTTCCCAGTGTGGTACACCCTGTGTGCTTGCCCCTGCTGGCTGCAACACAGCTCTCCTTCAGCATGCCGAGCCCCGGCCAGAATTAACTTCTCATCCGCCTCCTCCAGCCGGGATGTCTTCAGCTTTGGAATGGAGGCAGCCGGCTTATGTGAGGTCAGAGCTCTGGGCCGAGTCCGGGGAAGCTGCACAGACAGCTGGGACTTCGTCCAGAGAGAAAAATGTCACCAAGCCTTTGCACACCCCTGGGACTCCCCCGCGCGGAGAGCAGTCAGAAGTGGAACCCAGAGGGGGCTGGGAGTCCCCTGCGCTCCTTCTCTGCGATGGCCCTGAAGCTGGACTGGCGGGCGAGGCGGCCCTGGAGCACACATCCCCTGGGCCCAGGAGAATGGGCTGGTGTTTGACACTGTGACAAAGGCTCTGGTCCCAGGCCCCAAGCTGTGTATCCATCAAGACTCTTGGTAGCAAGGGACAGGAGCCAAGGGGAAAAGGGCCGCACGGGAACGTAGGAGCCCAGGATGGCAGAACTCAGGGATGTGGCAGCCCTGGGACCTGCTGCCTCTCCCGTCTAGCAGTGCTCAGCTCTGCCACTGTCTGTCTCCCGTCAGCTCAGCGTAGGAAACACGGCCATGGCGCCCCCGTCCGCAGTCTCATGTGTGTGTAAAGAGAGCTCGCGATTCCAGGGCCATTGGCTCTTCTACCTTTTCAGTGCCGTGTCCGCCCACAAAACCGCAGGCACAGGATGTATGTGGACACGTAAGGAGGAGAAAGGGGTGGGGCGTGAGCTGGGCAGACAGAGACCGTGAGGGCAAGGACAGGTTTTCCTTATCTTCCGCATGGAGCCGGCCCCGTGCCAGGCCACACGGCGGGAGGACTGGCATCGTGGCTGTGTTGCTCACGCCACCCTCCGTCCTGGCCTGGCATGATGGCGGCGGTGGGGGGGTGGTGTTTTGGTTTTGTGTTTTGTGTGGCGGCATTGGTGGTGTTTTGGTTTTGTGTTTGTGTTTATGTGAACTCCAGCGGGCACATTTGGCACGGCGGTTATGAAGCTGTCACTTTGGACACTGATGTTCTGTATCAGAGCGCCTGGATTTGAGTCGTGGCTCTGCTCCCCCCTCTAGCCTCCTGCTGACCTCTACCCTGGGAGGCTCAGGTCACTGGGACCCTACCACTTACCTGGGCCACCCAGGCCTGGCTACTGAAGGCACTTGGGAGTTTTCTGTTTCTCTCTTTCTGCCTTTCAAATAAATAAATAACTTAAAATGTTTAAGAAGGGAAAGCAAACCCGTGTGCTGATTTCCTCCCTCAGTGTCTAGAGTAGCTCAGGCCAGGCCAGCGGCTGAGACCAGGAGCCAGGAACCCACGTGTGTCAGGAGCGCGCCATCAGCCGTGCTTCCGGGAGCGCACACCAGCAAGAAACAAGACTCAGGAAACTCTGATCCGGGGAGCGCTTGCCTGAACCACGAGGGCGAACGTGCACTCTCAGCGAGCACTGGCTGAATGAATGACTGACCGTGTCCCATCCGGCCAGTTCTCAGTGCATGGCTCTCTGCCCACCTTCATTCATTTGTTCACTCACCCAGCAGGTGCATGTTGAGCCACCACTTGGTGCGCGGCACCGTGAGGTGGGGGAGGTTGCCGACAACACAGGATTTCCTCTGCGGGACCCTGTGTCTGCAAGGTGGGCACCTGCACTTACCGAGCCCCCAGGTGTGTGGAACGAGGCTCAGGGGCGGGGGCGGGGGCGCCCTCTTAGCCTGGGGGCACCGTGCCTCTGACTTTGTGCCCCCTCTGCCCCTTCATCTGTGCTGAACTTGAGTTCAAAACCACAGGCAGTTCCCAACCCACCTCCGTTCCCTTCTCGCTCCCCTCACCTGTGCTCTTCCTTGAAAGGAGAGGCCACCACAAAACCACACGTGGAGCAAGGGAGCTTTCTGGTCAGGTGGGCACACCCACAGGCTGCCTCCGTGCACTGTCCTGGGGGATCAGGTCTTCCATAGCTTTGCGGAGATAAGGAAGTGGGAGCAGCACATCCCGTGAGGGTAGGGTGGAGCTAGCACGTGTGCTTGGGCCATTTGGTCACCTGACTTCCAGTGAGCCAGGCTGGGCCTAGAATGAAGCTTATTATACAAAATGGCGATGGGGCCGGAGCCTGCGATGGCGCCACAGAGAGGACCGTGCCATTTGACTAAAATTTCCCCCTTTCATTGTGTTAGAAAGCAGGTCTTGTATGGGATTACATCAGCCTAAACGTCCAGGAGGGGTGGAGGGACGATGATCTGTCTCCTGGAGCTCCTTCCTGCTGGCATGGGCGATGTCTGCAGTGGTGATGTCCTGGGTGGGGAGCCGAGTGGGTCCCTGCAGCAGCCTGGCTGGTGCCATCATCACCTCCTGTAAACACTGCTAGGGAGGTGATTCGGCTTTGGGGACCTCGGATGGTGCCAGTAGGGGTCTCAGTGGACCTGGGGACCTCCTCTTGTAGCTGCTGGAGTTGTTTGGAGTCGGTTGGTCGAGATCACGTTGTGGTCCAAAGCTGTTCCTGGGATCACTACCTGGGAGAGGCAGGCTGCGAAGCTGATCCCAGCCAGGACTGGGAGAAAGGCTGCTGTCTCGTGGGGAGAGGGGTCTGTCTGTGCAACGAGTCTGGACAATCATACATTCAGTGGGGGAGAGGGCCATCAATACACACGGGTGGGGAGTAGGGCCGTTGATGTAAGAGTAGAGGCTGTGATTACAAAGGAATGAGGCCCTGTGTGGGCTAGACAGGGTCTGGAACAAAGGGCAGTCATTATTGGAGGACCTAAGAAAGGTGCTCTCTAAACCACGACTGAGCTTTCCGATTGAGGCAAATGGAAACGGAGAGAAGGGGCCTGATAACAAGCATGTGGGCTTCAAGGCCTTGCCGGAACTGAAGCCCTGACACCCTCAAGGCTCGCGCTCAGCGGCTCCTTCGCTTTGTGGCTCTCCCGCAGGCCTCTCCCCCTCCACGTCCCTGTCCCTTTCTCTTCACCCCTTCCTCTGAGGCCGCCCCAGCCTCCCCCGGCGCCCCCAGCCCCAGTTGGGCCCCAGGTCAGGCAGACCCGCTGCGCTGAGTGAAGGCCGCATCCCGGGACGGCCAGGCGGCTGCCGGGATTTCCCGGTGGCCCTGGCCTTGCCTGGAACGAACCAGGTAGCAAGCAGTGGCACCAAGGGGAGAGGTGGACTTGGACCCAGAACTTGGGCTGTCGGAGGGAGGCACAGGCTCACCGCCAGGTGTCGCTCCTTCAGCCGCAAAAGGAACGACGCTGCTCGTAGTTAATCGGTCTTCAGTAGACTTTTACTTAGAAAGAGTGGGAAAGAGAGTAGGGAACCAGGAGAAGGGGGAAAGATGGTACGAATTCCTTCTCCCGTGGTCCGCTTATATACAGAATTCAACCAATCACAGTCAACCAAATCAGTCCATGCACAGAGCTCTCCAATCCAGCACTTGATCATGCTCAGCTGTGGAGTCACGCAGTGAGCAGGGCATTAGCGCCATCTTGTTTACCACGATCCTCAGCTAGATGGAAAGTTCAATCAGCTGCTACATCCGCATTACTGCTATAAGCCAAACCCAGCATGGAGGGGTCCCATGGCAGGCCTATCCGTGGGTC
Source organism: Sylvilagus floridanus (assembly GCA_949820135.1). Lineage (NCBI taxonomy): Eukaryota > Metazoa > Chordata > Mammalia > Lagomorpha > Leporidae > Sylvilagus > Sylvilagus floridanus. The sequence goes on along the minus strand of OX463237.1, from coordinate 15,931,298 downwards.
CCCACAGCCAGGATTCCTGTGACAGCCCAGGCTGCAGGGCTGCGAGGAGAGCAGATCGGCCTGAGGGGGAGCGGCCCCGCCTGCCACAGCCCACCCGCCTGGAATTGTTGGGTGCAGGCGTCGGTGTGCTGGCTGGAGAGGAGGGGGAGGCTCTGTGCCCCTCGGCTGATGTGGCTTCCCGAGAGGCTTGGGGCCTCCTCATCCAGTCCCAGCCAGGAGAAGCAGCTAGGGCAAGCCCTGCGTTCTCCCTGCTCCTGTCCCAGGCCCCTTCCCCACCCACTGTTAACGCCTGCGAGATTTCTGAGGCTCACAAACCCATGAAACTGATCTGCTTATCAGTATCTTCTGAAATTAATAAGCTGTGTGGGTAGGCCGGCACCTTGGCTCACTAGGCTAATCCTCCGCCTGCGGCGCCGGCACCCCGGATTCTGTCCTGGTTGCTCCTCTTCCAGGCCAGCTCTCTGCTGTGGCCCAGGAGTGCAGTGGAGGATGGCCCAAGTCCTTGGGCCCTGCACCCCATGGGAGACCAGGAGAAGCACCTGGCTCCTGGCTTCAGATCAGTGCGGTGCGCCAGCCATAGCAGCCACTGGGGGGTGAACCAACAGCAAAGGAAGACTTTTCTGTTTCTCTCTCACTGTCCACTCTGCCTGTGCAAAATAAATAAATAAATAAGTTGTGTGGGTTCCTGCCACGAATTCAGAGAATTCTGAATACTGGCTCAAATGGACCAGGCAGCACAGTGAGTTTTTTAAGCTTTTTTATTTAGTGAGGGAAATGCATAGGAGAGTGTGGGTTCTGTCTAAAGGAGAAAGAAAAGTCTAGAAATTAAGTTGGGGCCATACTGAGCAGAGAGCAAGCCAGGAGCCACGTGCAGTGAGCATTTGGTTATGAGCAGCTACAAGCAGCTTAGCAGAAGGAGCAAAACGAAGGCAGAGAGCGTGGGCGGCCGGAAGGCACAGGCAACAAGGGGATCCAGGGCAGAGAGGGAAAAGGGGATGAAAGGGGAGGCCTTTTATGCACTTCCAGAGGGGCGTGGTTACGTAGCCTGGAGGGCGGTTGGCCCTCAGGTGTGGTCAGGTAGGGGCGTGAGATGGGTGGGGAAGACATGGTCTTCCTGCTCACAAATCTGATCACCTTTGTCCTGTGGGCCTGCCTACCTCACCCAGTCCTTCCTTCCGGAAGCATGGACAGGCCTGGGGCAAGGCCTGGGGCAAGGCCAGGGGCAAGTTGGTGGCTTCTGGGGAGGGCGTGGCCGTCTGTCTGGGCTGCTAGAACAAATACCAGGCAGGGCTTACAAACACAGGTTTATTTCTAAGATCAAGGTGCTAGCAGATTCCCCGCCTGATGAGGGCTCAAATCCCCCAGGGGCAGTGTCTCCACCCCCTCCTCCCCGGGGCACTAATCCCAGGGGAGGAGGCTCTGCCCTGGTGACCACCTCTCCTCCGGGTGGTCCCACCCCTAAACTTGGGGACTAGGATTTCTCCCAGAAACCTTGAGTGCATTGCAGGGGGCAGGGAGCAGGTTAGAGGAGGAGTTGCCACGGGGGGTGGCCCTCATGGCCCTTCAGGAAGCTGTCCAAAGGGGACCCCGAGCCTGGTGCTGCCAGGGTCGGTGTCACAGCCACAGCAGCCCTCCCACCGTGGCGCTCTGAGCGCGCAGTGGTGGAGCTGGGGCACTGTGTGGCGGGCACTGAGCTGGCCGGCTGAGCTCCACACCTAGGCTCAGGGTGCTCAGGGTTCGTTTGGTCGCGTATGCACCTGCTCCTCAGCACCTGCTAAGCAGCCCTGCGTGTCAGGCAGAGTTCTCGGGGCTGGGGGTGCTGTGATGAAGGCCGAGGTGTGGGAAGCTTGTGAACAAGAAGGGAGACCCAGACACTAGGGAAAAGCACGTCGGTTCCCGAGTTCTGGCCGAGGGTACCTGCAGGTTAGGGACACACTGCAAAGCACGGTGGTTTGAAGGCGCTGGAAGGCAGCCAAAAGCAACAGACGGCGTTCGCAGCTTTGGGGGGCGTTCGTCCCCCAAGGTTCCTGGGCCTGGTGTGGATGTGATGTGGGACCTCCAAGAAGCAGGGCTGAGTGGGATGTCCCTAGACCACCAGGGTCCTGGGCACAGGCTCTCTGGCCTCATTTCTCAGAGCTCCCACAGCGCTGTGTGCCCCGAGGTGACACAGCCAAGGCGGGGCTCTCACAGGAGCCTGTGCCCTGGTGTTTGGACTTCCAGCCTTCGAAACCGTGAGCTAAGTAAACCTGTGTTATTTATAAAGTGACTGCTGCCCTTACTGCGTCCCCTTATAGTAAAAATAAGCAAACCAGCTAGTGTGGACGCGGGGAGAGAAAATCCTGGAGAGCAAAAGTCAAACTGAGTGGCACACTTAACCAGCTCCTCCGCCAAGCGCACGGCCTGTTCAGGAGCTCACACAGAAAGTGGCCATTTTACTGTCTGCAGAGACCAGAGTTTGGGGGCCGCCCAAAAGGATAAAAATCGAGAAGGAAGATTCTAGAAAGGAAGGAGCCAATGCGATTCCGCCTACAATTCTCCTGCAGTCCTTGGTGATTGCGGGACTGTGCATGCACAGGGTGGAGCTCTGAGCAGCCCAGCCAGACCCAGCAGCTGGGAGGCAGAGGCTTCAGCTGCTGCTGAGGGGCAGGAAAGGACAAGGCTCGTTCAAGGAGGAGCATGAGGTCAGTGTGGCTTGAGCAAGGGGGAGTCACAGGAGCTGGGATGGACTGGCAGGACCAGGTCCTCGCGGTAGAGAAGTTGTGTTTTAGCTGAAGTGCAATGGGTCACTGAGCAGGAAGGAGACTTACCTGGCTAATGCTGTCTATTTTGCTTTGGTTTTGAGTGAGGCTGTCGGGCCAAATATCGAAGAGCCAATTGCATTTCATGTGTGTAGCTCTCTATGCACATCTTTTACTCGCTTTCTATTGCATCGTTAGTACTTCTTCATTATTTGCATATGTGCTACAAGTTCTTCTTATATTAGGAGATTAACTGTTTGCTTCTAGTAAGTAGCAAATATGAGGAGTCCCCAAAAAGTTCATGGAACTTTGGTATTATAAAAAAACACTAAACATGGATATCAAAGTGTTTTTCCACCTGAAGGAACTTATCTTTTCATCCCATTTTTCCAAAACCTCCTTGAAGTACTGTCATATTTTTCAATTTGAGTTTTGAAAAATGTTTTATTTATTCATCTTTATTTATTTGAAAAGCAGAGGAACAGAACGAGAGACAGAGACAGAGAGATATCTTCCATCCACTGAGTCACTCCCCAGGTGCCCACCATCAGTGGGCCAAAACAAACCAAGAGCCAGGAGCTCCATCCAGGTCTCCCATGAGGTTGTCAGGGACTTGGGCCATCATCTTCTGTCTCTTAGACACATGAGCAGGGAGCTGGATCAGAAGCAAAGGTGGTGGGTTGGCACTGTGGCCTAGTGGGTAAAGCTGCCACCTGAAGTGCCAGTACCCCATATGGACAAGTCTTGGCTGTTCCACTTCTGATCCAGCTTTCTGCTATGGCCTGGGAAAGCAGTAGAAGATGGCCCAATGGGGTCAGCACTGTGGCTCACTTGGTTAATCCTCTGCCTGCGGTGCCGGCATCCCATATGGGCACCGGGTTCTAGTCCTGGTTGCTCCTCTTCCAGTCCAGCTCTCTGCTGTGGCCCAAGAGGGCAGTGGAGGTTGGGCCAGGTGCTTGGGTCCCTGCACCCACATGAGAGACCAGGAGGAAGCACCTGGCTCCTGGCTTCGGATCAGCACAGCTCCGGCCGTAGTGGCCATTTGGGGGATGAATCAACGGAGGGAAGACCTTTCTCTGTCTCTCTCTGTCTCTCTCTCACTGTTTAACTCTATCTATCAAATAAAAACTGAGATTCAAACCCAGACACTCCTACCTAGGGTGTGGACATCCCAAGCAAAGTCTGAACTGCTATACCAATCATCTGCCCCAAGCCTTGTTTCTTAATCTGTGAAGTGGGTGTGATTTGGGGATGGGTTGGATTTCCTGTCTGCTCAGCAAGGAAATGGGCTTGAAGATCCAGGATTGAAGAAGCCAGGGGGTTAAACTGTACTGTCTGGAAACTGAAGCATGGAACTGGTTATGGGAGGAGGAGTGAGTGGTTGGGAATGGGGGAGGGGTGATGTTTTGGGGGAACGTTCTAGAAGGAAGAAAGCATGGAACCTGTGAAGCTGAGAGACAAGGGTGGTCAAGACGGTATTGCCTCCAGGCTGGAGGACTGTGGCAGGAAACCATGCTACCTACCGGAGACTGAGAACAGACTGCAGCCTGGTGTGTGACGTGGACGCCTTCAGTGGTCTTTGCAAAATTTTCAGTAAAGTGCAATAGATCCCCTAATTCTTGGAGGATACCTTCTAAGGCTCCCCTCCCCTGAGGATGCCTGAAACTATGAATAGTACCAAACCCTACACATACTTTGTTGTTCTCTACACACACACACACACACACATACACACACACAAGGATGCTTCAAAAAGTTCATGGACACTGGGATGAAAAAGTTCAGAGGCAGGCATTGTGGCACTGCTGGTGAAGCTACTGCTTGGGATGCCTACGGCCCTTATGGGAGTTCCTAGCATCAAGTCCCGCCTACTCTTCCAATCCAGCTTCCTGCTAATGTGCTTGGGAGGCAGCAGATAATGGCCCAAGGACTTGGGTTCCTGCCATGCACATGGGAGACCTGGATGGCGTTTCTGGCTCCCTGCTTCAGTCTGGTCCATTCACTCACCAAATGCCCACAACAGCCAAGGCTGGGCCAAGCTGAAACCAGGAACCCAGAATCCTGGTTCATCCCGGTCTCCCATGTGAGTAGCAGGAACCCAACTACTTGGGTCATCCTCTGCTGTCTCCCAGGGTGCACGTTAGCAGGAAGCTGGAATGGGAGTGGAGCCAAGACTTGAACCCAGGCTCTCTGGTAGGGGGTGGGGCGCCAATCAGTGTCTTCACCATCCACGAGCTTTGTGAGGACGTCTCACGGACTTAGAAAGCTCAGCTTACACATTATGCACAGCACTCATGACAAGATAGAACCATCTTAACCATCAGGAACTGGGACAGGAATTATGTAAAAGTGATGGATGGGTTATTCCTGGAATTTTCCATCCAACGTTTTGAGAGATTGACCTGGGGTAACCACAACCACAAATACGAGAGGACTGCTGGGTGCGGTCCTCAGCGCGCCCTGTGGACTTGGTTTTGTCCTTGGGAATGCGACAGAGGACTGAGCCCTCCCCGTCCTGCCTTTCAGAGACCTGGGCTAGGACAGAGGCTGGCCATCGGCTCCTCTGCACTCACACCCACCTCAAGGAGTCCATAGTGAAGATGGCGTGTTACAGTACTGGGAAGGCTCACAAGCCTGCACCCGGCGCATGGTCAGGGTCTGGAGGCCCCATAGTCATGTAGGGCCAGCCAGAAGAGGCCCTGTGGTGACTTCCTGTCCCGCCTTCCCTTCCAGATCCCGATGTCTTTCTCATCTTCAGCCATGGCCTGCAGGGCTGCCTGGAAGCCCTGGGCGGGCAGGTCCGCGTCACCCCAGCCTGCAATGCCAGTCTGCCTGCCCAGCGCTGGAAGTGGGTCTCCCGAAACCGGCTCTTCAACCTGGGGACCACGCAGTGCCTGGGTACCGGCTGGCCGGGCACCAATACCACAGCCTCCCTGGGCATGTACGAGTGTGACCGGGAGGCGCTGAATCTTCGCTGGCACTGTCGCACGCTGGGCGACCAGCTGTCCTTGCTCCTGGGGGGCCGTGCCAGCAACGTGTCCAAGCCCGGCACCCTTGAGCGTGGCGACCAGACGCGCAGTGGCCAGTGGCACATCTATGGCAGCGATGAGGATCTGTGCGCCCGGCCCTACTATGGTGAGCCGCTGCTTGCGGGCGAGGGGCGGGGCCCCTGGTGTCCAGGGCACTGGAACCCTGGAGGGCTGGATTGCAGGGTGACCTTTAACCTCTGTGGACTCTTGGCAGTCCCCTCTTCACTGCAATAGGAAGCATTTTTGAATCATTAGGAAAATCAAAACATTTAATTTATTGTTTTAAAAAACTGCAAAATTAATATACATGTGGAGAGACTTCAAATAGTATAGAAATGCATATTGCAACGTTAAACGAACAGTCCTCCCCTCAACGCTCCAGGGAGGCTCCATGGTCCCCTTTTTACTGGAGCCCCCAGTGAGGGGCAGCACCATCCCTGGGTGGCTTCTCTGAGATGGAGCTGTGGGGTGGGGTGGGGGAGTGGGGCATGGCGCCCTGGGCCGAGTGACTGCACTGGGATTCATGGAGCTCAACCTCCTCCCTCAGCCGGACTTTGGGCAGGCACTGGGGGGCCCTTCCCAGCCCTGTGGGATGTGCTGGGGACCTGTCCCTGGCTGCTGGGCTGACCTCACAGGGGAAGGAGCCTTAAAGCCATTCTCAGCTGAGCCCTGCCCACCCCAACTCTCCCTGCTAGAGGGGTTCCCTCCCTCACCCCGTGGCTTAGGGGTGGGCAGTACATGGGATCCGAAGTACCAGGGCGGCCTGGCCCCTCCCCTGCAGAGGTCTACACCATCCAGGGGAACTCCCACGGGAAGCCATGCACCATCCCCTTCAAGTACGACAGCCAGTGGTTCCACGGCTGCACCAGCACGGGCCGCGAGGACGGGCACCTGTGGTGCGCCACCACCCAGGACTATGGCAAGGACGAGCGCTGGGGCTTCTGCCCTATCAAGAGTGAGCACTGGCCGGAGCGGGGCTGGGGCCGGGCCGGGGACCTCCTGGCGGGTGGGCCCTGAAGGAGCAAGCTGGCCGAGGACAAGTGTCCCGCTGCCCTGGTGACAGGTAACGACTGCGAGACCTTCTGGGACAAGGACCAGCTGACTGACAGCTGCTACCAGTTTAACTTCCAGTCCACGCTGTCGTGGCGGGAGGCCTGGGCCAGTTGCGAGCAGCAGGGGGCGGACCTGCTGAGCATCACGGAGATCCACGAGCAGACCTACATCAATGGTGAGCCCGGCAGCTGCCCTGGGGTTGGGCTGGGTGGCCGTCAGGACCCTGAGGCCCGTGCCCGCCTGCCCGCCTGGGGTTAAGGATGCTGGAATAGGGGTGGCGCTCTGGAGGCTAAGGCTGCAGCCTCTCCCTTCTCCTCCCTCCCCCTGCTCTCAGGGCTCCTCACCGGGTACAGCTCCACGCTGTGGATTGGCCTGAATGACTTGGACACCAGTGGCGGCTGGCAGTGGTCGGACAACTCACCTCTTAAGTACCTCAACTGGGAGAGCGGTGAGGCGCCGTCTGGGGCACAGGGTGGCCTGGAGGACCCCCAAGCACTCAGGCTACTTACTGCAGGAGAGCAGGTGGAAGGCATGGATTTTCACCCCAGCTGGCCTGGGCCCCCAGCCCCTGCAGTGCCTTGCTGTGAACTGGGAACTCACAGAGGGGCTTGGACCTGGGGCCCAGGGCTCAGGGTCTGGGCTGGATCTTGGCCTCCACTCTTCCTTTGAGCAGTGCCCAGCAGACCTAGTGGCAGAGCCAGGAAGGCCAGGGCCAGTACTGGAGGAGGGTCAGGGCCCTGTGGGCCCAGGTCGGGAGGCAGTGAGGACCCTGCGGTGGAGGCCGAGGGAGGCAGGGCTTCCGCGGGAGCAGAGAGCGCTCAGGGGGTCTGCGGAGGCTGGGGGGGGGGCATGGTGAGCACTTCTCTGCCCGCCCCCAGATCAGCCCGACAACCCGAGCGAGGAGAACTGTGGCGTGATCCGCACAGAGTCCTCGGGCGGCTGGCAGAACCGCGACTGCAGCATCGCGCTGCCCTACGTGTGCAAGAAGAAGCCGAATGCCACAGCCGAGCCCAGCCCACCAGGTGAGGCCCCCGCTGGGGGAGCTGGGGCCTGGGGCGCAGGGGGAGCCTCTCCAGGGCCACAGCCACTTGCTACCTGCCCTACCCAAAGTGACTGAGCCTCTGTGTTCTTATGTCATTGTTCAGACTGGAGCGCGCCCTGCCGAGGCGACAGCTCAACACACAGCCAGGGTGGCTGGAGTTCCAGGTCAGAGCACCCGGGGAGGAGACTGCCCACACTTGAGAGTGCCAGGGAGGGTTTCTGGAAGTGGCATTTGACTCACTTTGTATTGGGTATTGAAGTGATTTACAGCATACAGGAGGATATGTGTGGCTTATATGGAACTGCTACACTATCTTTTTAAATTGTTTAAGTTATTCTATTTATGCCAAACAATTATCTTTTTTTTTTTTGAAAGATTTATTTGTTTATTTATTTGAAAGGCAGAGTTACAAAAAGGCAGAGGCTGAGAGAGAGAGAGAAAGAGAGGTCTTCCATCTGCTGGTTCACTCCCCAGATGGCCGCAACAGCTGGAGCTGTACCTATCCAAAGCCAGGAGCCAGGAGCTTCTCCCGGGTCTCCCATGTGGGTGCAGGGGCCCAAGGACTTGGGCCATCTTCCACTGCTTTCCCAGGCCATAGCAGAGAGCTGGATGGGAAGTGGAGCAGCCGGGACCTGAACTGGTGCCCACATGGGATGCTGGCACTGCAGGTGGCAGCTTTACCCTGTCTGCCACAGTGCCAGCCCCACTGCTACACTATTTTATATACAGGGCTTGAGCACCCACAGATGTTGATATTCATAGGAGCTCCTGCAGCAGATCCCCCTGGGACACCGAGTCCCGGCTGTTTTACACTCACAGTGTGGTCCGCAGACCAGCAGCACAGCGTCCCAGGGGAGCACCATGGTGGTGGAGATGCCCTCATCCCACATTAGAGAGCCGGGGTTCCATTCCCAGCTCTGGCTGCTGGCTCCAGCCTCCTGCCAGGGCAGATAACCACTGCCTGAGTCCGACTGGGGGGCAGTGGTTATGTCCCAAGTAACTGGGTTCCTGCTGCCCCTGTGGGTGACCTGGATTGAAATCCCAGCTCCCGGCTTGGACCCAGACTCAGCCTTGACCTCTGAGACCATCTGAGGAGTGAGCCAGTGGACAGGAGCGTGCCCTCTCTCTTTCTCTCACTGTCTCTCTGCCTTTGAACTAATAGTAATATGAAACATTCAGACTGCCAGGCCCCGCCCCAGATTAATTGAGTCAGAGCTTGCATTTTAAAAGATTCCCAGATGATTCATGCCAGGCACAGTTTGAGAGGCCCTGGCTTATGGCCACGGTGGTGGGAAGAGTTCAGAAAGGCAGGTTACAGCCAGTCCCTGGAGGGTCTTGGCTGCTGGACCAAGCGTGAGCGGGCCCACGCGTGTGCTGGAGGAGCTACCACAGTATCCAGGTAGCCATGCGGGTGAGAAAGGGATTTTCACAAGGAAATAGGACAAATCCAGGAGACTCCACAAGCCCATAGCCAGTATGAGCAGCACTTCTGCTCCCGACGACTAAACCCTTGCAGGAGGCCGCTGGACGTGAGGGCCTGAGGCCGCTGCTCCTCCCCGGCCCCCTGCCCCGCAGTCCTGGGGCCTCTGCGGCTGCCATCCAGGGCCTCCACCTGCAGCGAGAGAGCGCCCGGGGCAGGCAGCAACCCCGGCCCGCAGTCCGCAGGTCTTCCCGGTGTGGCCTCGCGCAGACTGCGGGCCTCGCAGGCTCCCTGCCCCTCCCACCACGGCCCGTATCCCTGCGTGGGCCATGGGAGCAGGGAAGGGTCTGCCTGCCGGGGCCCATCACGGAGGGCAAGTCCTGTCCACAGCAGGCGCCGTCGGGGCCGTAGGCCGCAAACCTCCCTATCTCCCAAGTGCGCAGTCTCGCTCCTCTGCAGTCTGGGTCCCGGGCGGCAGCCTAGAGTCTCAGCGCATTGGCCAACAAGCGGGGACTGGCAGCTTCCGAGCCTAGGAGCGAGACCACTCGGGCTCTCCGCCCGCCCGCCTTGCCTTGTCTCCGGGAGAGGCGGCATGGAGCGGATCCCAGATCCCAGCGTGGGGCGATGCTGTGAGCGGGCTCACGCTTGCCCGCCCGGCCCCTGCCTGAGCCTGACGCGGTGGGTGGTTTCGCGGAGTCTTGTTTTCTCTTGCTAAGACCCGAGCGAGGGCTTGCTCATCTCAGCTGCCCTCGGACCCCGGCCTGAAATGCAAGGAGGGAGGGCCTGGCGCGGGTGGGCTTGGCCCTGGGCTGCAGGGAGAGGAACTTGGGGTGGGGGCAGGAGCCAGAGGAGGAATCCCAGGCAGCCGGTGCAGGCCATCTGCAGTCTCTGGGTTCCCCCTGACTCCTGTAGCCCACCCACCACGACCTCAGACTCCCGGGGGACTCCCCTGGGTCCTGTTTCCCTACTCCCCTCACCCGGGACTGTGCAGGCCAGGACAGAGCGAGCACTCTGAGAGAATAATGGTGGCTGGGGGCGGAATCCGAATCTCAGCTGGAAGCCCTGTGGCAGAGGAGACCCCGGAGCAGGCTGGGCCCAGCTCCCTGCCCGCCTGTTCTGAGCGCCCCAGGCTGACTGGTCCTGTGTCCTGGGAGGAAGCCGTGGCCCCTGCGTTTTCAGGGTCTGGTGGGCGGGCAGATGCGGGGCAGGCGTGGGACTCCCGCCTGCGTGGACAGCGGGTGGGCGGAGTCTCTGAGCAGCGTCCCTGGGTCTCTGCAGAGAGGTGGGCCAACGTGAAGGTGGAGTGCGAGCCCAGCTGGCAGCCCTTCCAGGGCCACTGCTACCGCCTGCAGGCCGAGAAGCGCAGCTGGCAGGAGTCCAAGAAGGCGTGCCTGCGGAGCGGGGGCGACCTGCTCAGCATCCACAGCATGGCCGAGCTGGAGTTCATCACCAAGCAGATCAAGCAAGGCGAGGCACTGCCCATCCTCACCTCCCCGCCGCCCCGGCCCTCCCGCCCCGCCCTTCCTCCTCCTCATCCTCTCGTCTCCCCTCCCCTCCTGCTGCACCCCAGAGGTGGAGGAGCTGTGGATCGGCCTCAATGACCTGAAGCTGCAGATGAATTTTGAGTGGTCAGACGGGAGCCTTGTGAGCTTCACCCACTGGCACCCTTTCGAGCCCAACAACTTCCGCGACAGTCTGGAGGACTGTGTCACCATCTGGGGGCCGGTGAGAATCCTCTCTCCCTATATCTGCAGTCTGTTGCCTGCAATCCCCGCCCCCCCGCACTGTCCCCTCGGCAGTACCCCGCTCCCCACGCACCAACCCTTCCCCTCCACGAGGGGGGATGCCAGGATTTGAATCCCATGAGGATTCCCCCCCTCCCCCCCGCTGAGTCACCTTGGCAGTTCCTAGATGAGGGTGGGGAGGATTAAAGGATTAAAGGAGTTAATGCCCAGGCCTCCTGCCTGGCCCGCCCTTGGCCTCTCGCCAGCTGCCCTTCCCGGCCAGCAGGTGGCACCCATGCCCACATTATGGGAGATGCTCCCCAAGCATCTTCCAGCTCCCGCCCTGGCACCCTACCAGTCCAGGCTCCAGTCTTAACAAATTATGTGGTTGTGACTGTGCACCGTGGTGTCGGTGTAGACTCAGGGTGGGCAGGTGAAGGATTGGATGCAGGTTTCAAGCAGAAATAAGAGGCCCTATAGAAAGAGACTAAGCCATAGGACCAGACCGCCCATCCCTGCTGTGAGATGCTGCAAACCTGCCAGGGACTGGAGGGGCAGAGCCGTACGCCTTAGGGGATGCTATTTAAAAATGTTAAGCCAATTATATACTGAGTGTCTGCTACATGGCAGGCATTTCCCTGGGTGCTGGGAAACACACTTGTTTCTGCCCTTGAGATGGAGCTTAAGGACAAACATGCTGCCGCCTGGGCTAGGCTGTTAGTAGGGGCCTCTTTGGCTGAGATTCAGGGCTGGGCACCCCAGCCTCTGCCCACCCCGGCTCCACAGGTGCCTGTTGGATCCCTTGGGAATCCCACCCACCTATCTTGCCATCAGTTGCTATAACAATCTTAGCCAGTTTGGTTTTGATGTTTATAAAATGCTTTATAAATAACAAAAAATATAAAAGCATATAATGATTATATACATATATGCATTTAGTTTAAAGGAACTTATTTTCCCATAGGCAGTGCCTCGTGGGCTGTCAGGGTCACACAAGCAGACGCAGAGGCGGGTTTGGGCGATTTCGAGGGAGGGAGGCTGAGATGCTCTCTGGCCCTGTGTCCCTAGGAAGGCCGCTGGAATGACAGTCCCTGCAACCAGTCCTTGCCATCCATCTGCAAGAAGGCAGGCCAGCTGAGCCAGGGGGCTGCCGAGGAGGACCACGGCTGTCGCCAGGTGAGGCCTCTCGGGGAGCTGCCTGGGTGGGGCTGGCCAGAGGGCTGGGGGTGGGGGTGGGTGTGGATGGAATCCTGCAGCCCCACCCTCCTGTGCTGTGCTGGGCTCTGGAAGGAGTGGTGTTGCCTGAAGAAGCAGCCTCACACCCTGAGGCCCCTGTGGTGGGGAAGCCACTTCCCAGAGGCAGCAGAGAGACAAGGAGGTGGGGGTGGCCCGGAGCTGCAGAGCAGAGGCTGCTGTGGGAGGTGTGGCTCCGGCCCCCAGCCCTGTCTGCCCCTCTCTTGGCTGGCTCACGCCAGGCTGGGGTCTGGCACTCGGTGCCTGAGTGTCTCAGCAGGCTGACCCGTCCCCTCGTGCTCCTGGCCCCACTGGGCTTCCAGGTGCAGGGGGGCAGGGCTGGAGGAATGAACGGTGGATGAGTGCGTGGGCAGTGAGGCTATGCACAAGGGCGAGCGGGTGGCGGCCCTTTTCCTGCATGCACCAGGCTGCCCCCCACCCTGGCCCCAGCCCGCAGCCCTGTGAGTGTGTGGCAGTTCACAAAAGGACACTTTGTGGCCTCGTGGCTCCTATGCTGCCGCATGGAAGCTCCTGGTCACACCTTACCCCAGCCACAGCCCAGGCTTGGGGGAGGGGCTGTCAGAGGCTGAGGGGGCAGCAGGGTCAGGCACGCCCCATCCCCAGAACTCTGTCCTGGCTTGCAGGAGGTGGAGGCGGGGCGTGGGTCCCACTTTTCCACGGCCCTGAGGACCACCCTGACCCCTCTGCCCTCTGGCATCTCACCCCAGCCACCCCCACACCCCAGTGTGACTGCTGTAGTAGGGGAGGGGGAGTGACTGGGAGTACAGCCCTCTGTCCCGCCCGTGTCCTGTCCCATGTGCCAGATCTCAGGAGCTCGGGCCAGAGCAGTCCTCCTCACTGATGTTGTTGTTCCGCCCACTCTCCGAGCCAGGGTTGGACATGGCACAGCCCCTCCTGCTACTGGCTGGGAGAGGACCAAGTGACCTACAGCGAGGCCCGGCGCCTGTGCACGGACCACGGCTCCCAGCTGGTCACCATCACCAACAGGTAACTGCCCTGAGCGCCCCTGCCCAGGGGCTGGGGTCCTCTGAGCCTCAACAGGCTCGAGGACTTTTATTATTATTATTATTATTATTATTATTATCTTGTTTATTTGAGAGGTAGAGTTACAGAGAGGGAGAAACAGAGAGAAAGGTCTTGCATCTGCTGATTCACTCCCCAAATGTCTGCAAGGGCTGGAGCTGCACCAGTTTGAAGCCAGGAGCCAGGAGCTTCTTCCAGGTCTCGCACACAGGTGCAGGGGTCCAAGGACTTGGGCCATCTTCCACTGCTTTCCCAGGCCACAGCAGAGAGATGGATTGGAAGAGGAGCAGTAGGACTTGAACCAGTGTCCATATGGGATGTGGGCACTGTAGGCAGAGGCTTAGCCCACTACACCACAGCACCAGCCCCTCGAGGGCTTTTAAAAGATCTTGTTGCCAAATGACTCTCATTTCTGTAGTGCCCCGGTGTGGGGCGGGGCCAGGGCAGGTTTAGTGCAGGCAGATTTTCTCTGACCTCTTCCCAGCAAGAGGTATGGACAGTAGATGGGGGAGCTGTGTTGCTCCGTGAGTCAGCAGCAGGGCCCTCGGGGGTCCCCACTTTTCTGAGCGAGTTACTGCCCAGGCACAGCGCCCCAGCTCCCCGGGCATGGCATTCGGTGTGTGGCCAGAGCACGCTGGGGTGAGGGATGCGCTCCCGGCCCTGACCAGCCGTCTCCTGTCTCTCGAAGGTTCGAGCAGGCCTTCGTCAGCAGCCTCATCTACAACTGGGAGGGCGAGTACTTCTGGACAGCCCTGCAGGACCTCAACGGCACCGGCTCCTTCTGCTGGCTCAGCGGGGACGAGGTCATGTACACCCACTGGAACCGCGACCAGCCCGGTGAGCCCCTCCCACTGCCCGCGGATGCCCCCTGCCTCCGATGGCCTTGGTGCAGCTGAGCGGCCACGGCAGCTCCCCTGTCCACTGCCCGTGTGCACAGCGAGGCCCAGTGCCTGGGAGCTGCTGTTTACCAGCTGAGTGGCCTCTGCAGGTGCAGACAACAGAGAGTAACTTGCCTGAGATCCCACAGTGTGTAAACACAGAGCTGTGCCTGCGATCCCTTCTGCCCCGTGGGCTGGACCCCACGAAGGGCATCCTGCAGAGACAGGGAGCTGGTTCCTGTCAGGGCTGCAGGGATGCGAGCCCTCCTTGGCCTGAGGGTGCCCCTCTGTCTCCTTCAGGCTTCAGCCGTGGGGGCTGCGTGGCCCTGGCCACAGGCAGCGCCATGGGACTGTGGGAGGTGAAGAACTGCACCTCGTTCCGAGCTCGCTACATCTGCCGGCAGAGCCTGGGCACACCAGTGACGCCAGAGCTGCCGGGGCCAGACCCCACGCCCAGCCTCACCGCTTCCTGCCCCCAGAGCTGGGCCTCGGACCCCAAACTCCGGCACTGCTATAAGGTAGGGCAGCCTGCTGGCATGGGAGGGAGCCTGGGGCAGACAAGAACAGGCTGCCGGGGACCCCAGGGGACAGCCACCATCCAGACAGCACCCAGACTGCACACAGGGCTGGGTTATGGTGGGATCAGAGGCCCAGCACATAGTAGCTGTTCAACAAAGATCTCAGGGATTCAAGGAAACAGAGATCTCTGGTTCCAGAGGTTCCCAGATGTTGGCACCAGCCTGGCTCTTCTGTTTGTTTGTTTTTAAGATTGATTTATGTGTTTGAAAGGCAGAGTGAGAGAGAAGGAGAAAGGACAACAGGAGAGAAAGCCATCAGCCACACCTACTGGTTCACTCCCCCGAATGCCTGCCAGAGCTCGGTCTGGGCCAGGCTGAAGCCAGGAGCCCAGAAATCCATCCAGGTCTCCCACATGGGTGGCAAGAACGCAAGGACTTGGGCCATTGTTTGCTGCTGCCTGGGCACTGAAGCAGGGAGCTGGATTGGAATCATAGGGTAGCTGGGACTGGAATTGGGCCCTCCCACATGGGAGAGAACGTTTCATGCTGTGGCTTAACCCGCTTCACCACAGTGCCCGTCCTGGCCTGGCTGTTGGTCAGGCTCAGCCTGGGGCCACTGACGTTGACGTCCCATATCAAAATGCTTTTTGAGTCCCAGCTGCTCTACTTCCAACCCAGCTCTCTGCTAATGCACCTGGGAAGGCAGCAGAAGATGGCCCAAGTACTTGGGCCCCGGCCACCCATGTGGGAAACCATAATGGAGCTCCTGGCTCATGGCTTTGGCCTGGCCCAGCCCTGGCTGTCGTGGTCATTTGGGGAATGAACCAGCAGATGGAAGATTTCTCTCTGTGTGTCGCTCTGCCTCTTAATGAAGAAATTAATTAGTAATCAATAAAAAAAATCACTAAGCATTAAAAAAATTGCATAACTAAAATAAACTCTTTTAGACCAGCACTGGGGAGACTTGCATCCTGCGAGGTTTGGGAGTGCCCAAGGGAGTCTAGGGCCATTATTACGTGCAGAGGTGGAAGTTCAGTGGTGCGCGGGGTGGGGGGGTGCCTACTGCTGCGGCTCTGCTGGGGTTACAGCCCAGGTCTCCCCGTCACTGTCAAGGGGAGCGCAGCAGGGGCCCTGGGGAGGTGGCCAGAGGGGACATCCTAGACAGCTGGTCTGTGCTGCTGCAGGTGTTCAGCTCAGAGCGGCTGCAGGACAAGAAGAGCTGGATCCAGGCCCAGAGGGCCTGCCAGGAGTTGGGAGCCCAGCTGCTAAGCCTGGCCAGCTACGAGGAGGAGCACTTTGTGGCCAACATGCTTAACAAGATCTTCGGGTACTGAGCCTGGGATGGGGCTGTCTGCACATGTGTGAGAGCACGCGTGGGGCGGCCGGCGAGCACTTGGTTCTGCTGAGCACGGGGCAGGGGGCAGGCAGAGTGAAGGTGACTTCAGAGAGGCCTGTCTGAGGGCTTGGGGTGGCTTGGGGTGCCAGGACCATCCTGTCCCCTTCCGTAGCCACTGTGGTCCAGAGTCTGGGGAGAACGCACTGGAATGATGCGCTCAGGTGTAGGAGACCGTGTGGCTCACCAGCATGCCCCACCCCCACCCCCACAGCGAGACTGTGTAGCTCACCAGCACTGCCCCACCACCACAGTGAGATTGTGTGGCTCACCAGCACGCTTCCCCACCACACACACAGCGAGACCGTGTGGCTCACCAGCACTGCCCCCCCCCAGCCCATTATAGAAGTGACTCTGCCTCCTCCTCCCCTGCAAACCTTCACTGGCTGCTCCAAGACCACCCTGGGTCTCCCTCACCCACACCCTCCCATAAACCCCCGCTCCTGAGCGGCAGAGGAAGAAGGCTGCAACTGCCTTTGCCCACGCCATGGCCGTCCGTGGCACGCAGAATCCCTTAGCCTTGGGGAAATCCGGGTGGCTGCAGGCTCCCTGAGATCTTAATTCCAGGGAAATCTCCCAGCAAGCTCAAGATCCCACTGTTTGATCCAAGTTCCTGCAGCTCAGCTCAGGGGCCTCCCTTCTCCCCACATCCGGCCCACACACTCTGGGCAGAAGTGGCCGTGGACTCTTGGGGGTGGACAGAGGTCAGGCTATCAGACCAAGGTCACAGGATTTGCCCTTCCTAAACTCCCCGGGTGGGACATCGCCCCCACAGAGGCAGCCAAGGGAAGCGGGCCAAGCCACTGCTCCTGGAGCTGGACCCCTAGCCAGCAGCCCCCAGGGCTCTCTGGGGACAGAACTTAGAAAAGTGGCCCCACAGTGTGTGGGCCGCTCAGCGCGACACGCGGAGAGGCCTCGGGCCCTGGGGCCTGCCCAGGTCTCAGCGGAGGGGCAGGGGGCGCGGAGGGACCCTGCGGCTCACACCTGCCCTCTCTTCTGTCCCCGCCCCCGGATGGTGAAGTGAATCAGAGCCCGAGATCCACGAGCAGCACCTGTTTTGGATCGGCCTGAACCGTCGCGACCCCGCTGCGGGTCAGAGCTGGCGCTGGAGCGACGGCCTCGGGGTGAGGGGGTCCGGAGGAGGTGGGTGGGGCCGGGGGCGGGGCTTCGCCGGGGCTGGCCCTTGGATAGCGGTCCAGGTCCGGTGCCTCAGACCCCGCCTCCCTCCAGTTCTCTTACCACAACTTCGACCGGAGCCGACACGACGACGACGACATCCGGGGCTGCGCAGTGCTGGACCTGGCCTCGCTGCAGTGGGTGGCCATGCAGTGCGAGACACAGCTGGACTGGATCTGCAAGATCCCCAGAGGTCAGGCGGGGCTGCGTGGCAGGCGGTGGGCAGCGGGGCCGGGGTCCGCGGAGCATGTCCCCCCACTGCAGCGGCTCCGTCCACGTTGTCCCCGCAGGCGTCGACGTGCGGGAACCCGACGTCAGCCCGCAAGGTGAGGCCCCCAGCTCACCCGCGACCCCCGAGGCCCAGGCCGGGAAGGGTCGACAGCTCAGGAGCAGGGTCGAATGAGCCGAAGGTGCCCGCTGAGAGAAAGGGGGCTGGGTGGGCTTGGCTCAGGGCACCCACAACAGGAGTCCGACAGGGGCCCTGCCCGCCCAGGCCTGTGCCTCCGCCGCCGGGGTCCGGCCGGGGCTCCCACACGCCGCGCTGCCCCCCAGGCCGGCGGGAATGGCTGCGCTTCCAGGAGGCCGAGTACAAGTTCTTCGAGCATCACTCGGCGTGGGCGCAGGCGCAGCGCATCTGCACGTGGTTCCAGGCCGAGCTGGCCTCCGTGCACAGCCAGGCCGAGCTGGACTTCCTGGGGCACAACCTGCAGAAGGTGGGAACCTGGAGGGTGCAGGGGGCCGCAGGCTGGGAGAGGACAGGTGCGGAATGGGTGGCCAGGGGACTGCCCACCCTCACCTGCCCGCCTGGCTTCCCCCAGTTCTCCCGGGGCCAGGAGCAACATTGGTGGATCGGCCTGCACACCTCAGAGAGTGATGGCCGCTTCAGGTAGGAGCCCTGTGGGCCGCAGGTGCGGGAGCAGGCCAGCCCTGGCTCAGAGGCTGCGTTTGAATCCCGCTCTGCCCCTTGCTGGCTGTGTGCACTGGAGCAAGTGATTAACCTTTTCGGGCCTGGATTTTCCCACCTGCAGGTGGGAGGGAGGAGGCTGTCTGCTAGGACTGGGGTGAGAGTTAGCAGTGCAGTCCTGGGCGCGGTCCCCAGCACATGGCAGGGCCGTGCAATGGCAGCTCCTGTGTGTCTGTGTTCAGTGTGGCCAGTAAGGTGGGCCCTGCGTGTGGGCCCCCAGGACAGCCCCCAGCAGTGCCCGCTGCATGGGGGTCTTGGGCAGGAGGGACCAGGAGATCAGGGAGATCTGAGCACATCTTTGCTCTTGACACCTGCTTAAGGCTTCTTGGGCATCATTTTTCCCCCTAGAGAAATGAGGGCCTGGGGACAGGTGGGGCTTAACTGAAGGCTCCGGGCCCTTGGGGACCCCTCTGCCGTGAGCTCAGCAGCCCCGCTCCTCAGCCCCCGAGCCCCTGCCTTTGGGCCCCTCCCTGCCCCTTTGCCTGCTACACACAGAGGAGTCGAGCCAGGGCTTGGTGCTGTTGCAGGTGGACGGATGGTTCCGTTATAAACTTCATCTCCTGGGCTCCTGGCAAACCTCGGCCCGTCGGCAAAGACAAGAAGTGCGTGTACATGACGGCCAGCCGAGGTGAGGGCCCCGTGGGGGCGGAGGAGGCACAGGCAGATGGAGAGGGCTGATTTGGGTGGCAGTTAGGTGATCCTGGGCAGGACCACCAGTCTTCTCATTCTCTTGGTTTCCACAACCCAAGAAAGGCCAGACCCGGAGAGGGGTGGGCTTGGCCCCGTGGGCCCTGAGCCCAGCACGGCCTCCTTGAGGCTGAGTATTGCCAGCCCTGGCCTGGCCTGGCCTGGCCTGCCCTGCTCCGGGGTGACTGCCTCCCCTCCCCTTCGTCACCATGCCTGCCAGGATCTGCATTAGCAGAAAGCTGGAATCAGGAGCTGGAGGTGGGTATTGAACTCAGGTACTCTGGCAGGGGGGCGTGGGCGGCCTAACTGCACCCTCCCCTCCAGCCAAACACCGGGCCTTCCTCTCTCCTTTCCACAGAAGACTGGGGGGACCAGAGGTGCCTGACAGCCTTGCCCTACGTCTGCAAGCGCAGTAACAGCACCAGAGAGATGCAGCTCCCAGACCTGCCTCCCGCGGCTGTGGGGGGTTGCCCCTCTGGCTGGAACCAGTTCCTCAACAAGGTAGGAGGTGGGGCAGGTGCACCCAGGGGAGTGAGAGGAGAAAATGTGATCGGGGAGGGCTGAAGCTGGGGAGTCCTGGCCGTCTGGCAGCGCCAAATCATGGCGTCTTGCCGGAACCCACCAGTCTTTTACACGGCCCCAGTGCCAGGGCTGGACTTTGTAGAAAAAGACTCAATGTAGTAGCTCCTTCCAATGCCCCGGAAGCAAGGTTGTCCCATTACCTTGGTGAGTTTCCAGTTTGAAATTCCAGTTAGTAAGACAGAACCTTGAGCAGGCATACCCAAACTGTGTGTGTGTGCATTTTATTTATATGTGTGTGAATAAAACGTTTATTTTCATATGAATACGACTAATGTCATGCATAGTAAAATATGCACAAGAGCAAAACTATATAAAGCAAGAGCCAAAGATTTAAACTAATTTTTTAATTAAAAAATTTCCTTCTCACTGGTATGAAATTGTATTTTTGTGCTCAATCAAAAATGATCCATTTTAATAAGAGCAATGTGATCGCACATTCTCCATTATTTTAAAAAATCTTGGTCTGACACTTGTGATTTGTGAGTCATAGATCTTACAACTTCAAATGGTTTCAAAATGTGCATAGAATGCACACGGGAAAGATCGTTCACAAAACCACATCCATCAAAGTGAAGCAAGTGTGTCTGTCGCTGGCTGAGCTTTCTAAATCCCTCTTCCTGGTTCCTAGCCCTTCTACCAATCAGACAAAGATTTTTTGTTTCAAAATTGGCAAGTAAATTTCTGTCTTCCCATCTGCCTTCCTAAATTAATCAGAAGCCCTGGTCAAGAGGTTTTTTTTTTTTTCTTCCTAAAGTCTTTAGAAGATTTCAAAAAAATAACATTTAGCAAATCCTCTTCCCCAGTGTTTGTGCAGATAGGAAGGTTTGGGGTAAAATCACCGCGAACAGATGCATGTCTAACCTTCTTTCCAAAGTGCTCCTTGCGTAGCGCTTCTTCCCAAAGTGGCTCCTTTTACATCCAGGGGCTCATGTTGGAGGCCTGATTGCTTCCCCCTAGAAGTTGACAAAGAGCTTCTACCAAAAAGAGAAGGTGGACATTTCCCCCTGTGTGCCACGGCTTCTTGGCAGGACGTTCTAAGACCACACAGCCCTATCATGGGGGTGGGGTTAGCTCCCGCTAGAGAACAGGAACCCGTCAGTGCTGGTCATCCTGGGAACGCCACCAGCCCCCCGTGTCATGTCCCCCCCCCCCCTCCCCGCCCCGCGCCCTCCTCAGCATTCAAGACAGTATCGGCACCTTTTCCAGTGAACAGATAGACAGGACTTTGGAAATCCAGACAGGAAGAACACAGCACTTGCCTGCACTCCCCGACATCACCGCTGTCGGTGCTCTAACTCTGCTGCCCATCTTGCCCATGCAGTGGAATCACAGTGAAAGTCACGGTTGCGACACCAGTGGCTCCTGCCCCGTGGAAGTGCAGGATCCTCCCCTGAGCTGCTTTCCACGCTTTCAGTTTCCTGCAGTCAGCCATGATCTTGAAAACACCAAAAAGCAAACTCCACCGAAAATCACCTTACACATTTTACACTGCCAGCCGTCCTCAGTTGCAAAATAGCAACCTTCCCGCCCTGTCCACCCTGGACGAGGATCATCCTTTGGTCCAGGGTGTCCCCGCTATTCCCCTGTGGCCCCTTGGTAGCCGTCTGGGTTATCAGAGGGACTTCGGTTCAGGTAGCACAGGGGAGCTTGGAACTCACAGCCCATGGGTCAGGGGGTACTGGTATGTATGTGTATGTGGGGCTGCTTGCCCCTTCCCTCCAGGGCCCCTGGCACCTGCTCTTCAGTTCTGGGCCCTCAGTACATCCCCATACCATTCGGATGGAGGCAAAGGTACTTGGGGTCTGCCTCTACCACAGCTTTAGGCTCCTGCCTGGTGCACTTGGGCCTGGCATGGAGGCCAGAGTGACTGTGGCCTGTGCTGAGCACTCACTTCCCTTTACCTGTTACTTCTTCTTCTCCTCCTCCTTCTCCTTCCTTCTTCTTCTTTTTTTAAAGACTTATTTGTTTAGTTGAAAGTCAGGGTCAACAGAGCTAGAGAGAGAGGTCTTCCATCTGCTAGTTCACTCCCCAGATGGCTGCAACAGCCAGAGCTGGGCCAAGCTGAAGCCAGGAGCCAGGAGCTGCTTCTGGGTCTCCACGTGGGTGCAGGTGCCCAAGCACTTGGGTCATCCTCTGCTGCTTTCCCAGGTGCATGAGAGAGAGCTGGATCAGAAGTGGAGCAGCCAGGGCCCATATGGGATGCTGGCACCATTGGCAGTGGCTTAGCCCGCTACCCCACAGCACCAGCCCCTCGCTGTTACTTCTTGTTGGTCCTGGCAGGTCCTTGTTGCTTTTCATTTTATGATTCATTCTGCTACTTAGCATGGCTCTGAACTTCTGTGAAATCAAATCCATGAACTTGATAACAACCCCCCCCCCCAAAAAAAAAAAAACCCCTTGTGTTTTTTCTGGGTTTCCAGTTTTCTGCCCTAAGCCTGCCATGTGCACTGGAACAGCTGAGCTGAGCTCATCATTAATGGTGAAAGCTGTCACTGGTTGAACCTGCACCATTAATCCTTAAAATGACCCCGAACGATAGGCCTTTTTATTCCCAGTTTACAGAAGAATCCGTTGAGTTCATCAAGTTCAAGTGAAAGCTGAGATCCCCCCCCCCCTTCTGAGCAGAGTTGCTAACCAAGTCTGCACGGGATCAAAGGCTCCCCACACAGGGTTGAGCAAAGAGAAATACAAAGTGACAGAGCAGCAGCTGCTGCCTCCAGGGCCCCGCAGACATAAAGGGAGATGTGTCCCAGAGGTGCTCCTGTGAGCTCAGAGGGCACAGTCACAGATCTCAGACAATACTCATCCCCTGCCCAGCCCACGTGCCGTTGGCATAGGCCGTAGAACCTTGGTGGCCCAAAGAACCCTCCCGGTGACCTGAGGGTGGGCAGGTGTATGTGAACCTGCTGTGTAAGATGGGGGGAGGCTTGTCCCTGGACACCCAGATGCCCTGGTCCCAGCTGCTGTCCTCACGGTCCCCGAAGCCTCCCCAGGACCCGCTGCTGAGGGATGCGCCACGTGGTTTCTGGGTTCATGGGATGGGGGTAGGGTTGGGCTGGACATCACACCTCCCCCTGCCCCCCCAGTGTTTCCGGATCCAGGGCCAGGATCCCCAGGACCGGGTGAAGTGGTCGGAGGCACAGTTCTCCTGTGAGCAGCAGGAGGCCCAGCTGGTCACCATTGCGAACCCCTTAGAGCAAGGTAGGGCCCGCCCAAGGGGAGGACATGGTAGTCTCAGATGCTAGGTTGCTGGAGAAGAGCGAGAGGGGGGCTGCCCTGTGTGTCACTCACCGGTGTCTTCCTGGGGACTACAGCATTCATCACTGCCAGCCTGCCCAATGTGACCTTTGACCTTTGGATTGGCCTCCATGCCTCGCAGAGGGACTTCCAGTGGGTGGAGCAGGAGCCACTGCTGTATTCCAACTGGGCTCCGGGAGAGCCCTCTGGCCCTAGCCCTGCCTCCAGTGGCAACAAGCCGGTGAGGACACCCCTCCCCTCCACAGCCCGGTGCCCCGGCCTGTGGCGCTGCCTTGGCCCCCTGGGTCTCCCCTCTTCCAGCATCTTTGCTCATCCGGCAGCCTTCTCGGGGCAGTGGTCTGCGGGGGTGGGGGACAGCTGCTGGAGCTCCCCTGACAGCTCCTTCCCCCCAGACCAGCTGTGCGGTGGTCCTGCACAGCCCCTCAGCCCACTTCACTGGCCGCTGGGACGATCGGAGCTGCACGGAGGAGACGCACGGCTTCATCTGCCAGAAGGGCACAGGTGCGGGTCTCCAGGGCATTGAGCTGCTGCCCCGGGCCTGGACCGCAGGGGGACCCAGGGCCATCCCCAGCATGCTGGACCCGCTTGGAAGCAGACGGGCAGAAGGACAAGGCGCCCATCAGCAAGCACCCAGGGTGTCCCCAGAGGCTTGGGGGCTTGGGTGCTGGGCTGTGTGAAGGGTTGGCAGGCCGGGTGTCAGGCACCCTGAGTTTCCCTAGCTGATGTTTGCTGGATACTGGTGTCCCCCAGCCTCATGCCTGGGAACGGGGAGAGGGAGGCAGAGCCTGGCCTGACGCCGGTCCCCTTCCCGGTAGACCCTTCCCTGAGCCCATCCCCGGCAGCCACGCCTCCGGCTCCGGGCACAGAGCTCTCCTACCTCAACGGCACCTTCCGGCTGCTGCACAAGCCGCTGCGCTGGCACGACGCCCTCCTGCTGTGCGAGAGCCGCAACGCCAGCCTGGCCCGCGTGCCTGACCCCTACACGCAGGCCTTCCTCGTGCAGGCTGCCCGCGGGCTGCGCACGCCACTCTGGATCGGGCTGGCCAGTGAGGAGGTGGGCTCCTGCCGCTGCCCCCAGCCCTGCCACGTCTCCTCCACCCTGGCGCGCGCCCTGACTTTTCCCCTCCCTCCCACCCCATGCCCTCGCATGCCCAGGGCTCCCAGCGCTACTCCTGGGTCTCAGAGGAGCCATTGAGCTACGAGAGCTGGCAAGACGGGGAGCCCCAGCAGCCAGGGGGCTGTGCCTACGTGGACCTGGACGGGGCCTGGCGCACCACCAGCTGTGACACCAAGCTGCAGGGGGCTGTGTGTGGGGTCAGCAGGGGTGAGTGCCGCCCGCTGGGGCCAAGGCATGGGCGGGGGGGGGGCGGGATGCTGGGCCACCTGCTCCATCCTGCGCCCCCACAGGGCCCCCTCCCCTCCGAAGAGTCAGCTACCAGGGCAGCTGTCCCCAGGGGCTGGCCGATTCTGCCTGGATTCCGTTCCGGGAGCACTGCTATTCCTTCCACATGGAGCTGCTGCTGGGCCACAAGGAGGCGCTGCAGCGCTGCCAGAGAGGTGGGTGAGGGTGGGGAAATGCCCAGGCCCCACGCCACGCGCGGCCCCTCGTGGGCCTTGGCCACCGAGAGGGGGACCCGTGTGCCTGACGCGGGCCTCCCTGCGCGCAGCGGGTGGCGCAGTGCTGTCCATCCTGGATGAGATGGAGAATGTGTTTGTCTGGGAGCACCTGCAGAGCTCCGAGGGCCAGAGTCGCGGCGCCTGGCTGGGCATGAACTTCAACCCCAAAGGTGGGTGCCCCGAGCCTGGCCCTGGGCCCTGGCGAGGGAGGTGGAAGTGGGGGTGCTGCCCTCGCCCACCTGCTCCCGCCCCACCTGTCTCCCCTCCCCACGCCCCTCAGCGCCTTCTTTCCGGTAGGGGGCACCCTGGTCTGGCAGGACAACACGGTGGTGAACTACTCGAACTGGGGGCCCCCCGGCCTGGGCCCCAGCATGCTGAGCCACAACAGCTGCTACTGGATCCAGAGTAGCAGCGGGCTGTGGCGCCCCGGCGCCTGCGCCAACGTCACCATGGGCGTCGTCTGCAAGCTCCCGCGAGGTGAGACCCCCCCCCCCCCCAGGCAATGGGAAGAAGGGAGCACCCGTGGCCCCCGCCCCACCCCTGTGGCTTTGTGGCAGTGAGGAGGTACCGCCGAGGGCAAGCCCTGGCCACGCTACTGTGCAGCTCCATGGCCCAGAACGTCACTTAAACTCTGTGGCCTCGGTTTCCTGATATGTAGAATGGGAATACTGATGGTTCGTAGCTCATAGAGTGCTGGCGCCAATGGCATGAGATGCTGAAGCGTCCGATGCTCAGTTCACCATGGATACTGCACCTGTTACTAACCGGCCCCTCCCTCTTGCCCACAGTGGGGGAGAGCAGCTTTTCTCCATCAGGTGAGTAGAGCTCCCCGCCCCCCCCAGCCTTGGAGCCAGAGCCCTGCCCTCCCCCTGCCTCCCCACCCG
This sequence comes from Sylvilagus floridanus, assembly GCA_949820135.1. Taxonomy (NCBI): domain Eukaryota; kingdom Metazoa; phylum Chordata; class Mammalia; order Lagomorpha; family Leporidae; genus Sylvilagus; species Sylvilagus floridanus. The sequence continues at coordinate 15,906,058 of OX463237.1, read as the reverse complement.
AGGCAGGGTGGGCGGGGTCGCCAGCGTGATGTCCCCGCCCACTCCACAGCAGCCCTGCCGGAGAACCCCGCAGCCCTGGTGGTGGTGCTGATGGCCGTGCTGTTGCTCCTGGCCCTGCTGACCGCTGCCCTCATCCTCTACCGCCGGCGACAGAGCATCGAGCGGGGGGCCTTCGAGGGTGCCCGCTACAGCCGCAGCAGCACGGGCCCCGGCGAGGCCACTGAGAAGAACATCCTGGTGTCCGACATGGAAATGAATGAGCAGCAAGACTAGAGCCAAGGGCATGGGCAGGGCGGGGGGCAGGAGGAAGGCTGGGGAGCCAGGCCCCCCGCCAGCACCAGGTCTGCTCGGGCTGTGGAGGGGGCCCTTGGGAGTGACTGCTGGGAGCCGGGGCTGGAGGTTCTGCCCTCTGTGAGGGCAGAGTGCACTGTGTTTCCCTGGGGTGGGGGCCGCCAGTCCTGTCGCCTGGCCTATGCCCCAGGGTAACCAGAGGCAGGGTGCAAGGGGGAAGAGGGACTGCTGCTGCTCCCACCAGAGCCCCTCGCCCAGGCCTGTCGACCCTCACGCCCACCAGGACCCCCTTAGGTGCAGAGCCCGCAGAGGTTCCCCGTCCCCTGGGTAGCTCCCTCTGTCGCTTCTCTCTTCCCTCCCGGCAGGCTCAGCTCTGCACCCCTCCCCCTGCCCCTTTGCCCTCGACTCACCCAGCCTGCCCTCTGAGCCTGGGTCCTGGGGTTTGGGGCAGCCCTCCTGCTCTTGATGGGGGTCAGTTCAGGGGGCTGGGCACCCCACTCCTGTGCCTGCTGGGGAGGCTGTGGGGCACGGCAGGAGGGCCCTGGGTAGGTCAGGCCTAAGAACCAGGGCCCCAGTGTGGGGTCTGCTGGGCTGGATGCAGGACTGGGGAGAGACACCCCAACCTCCCAAAGGAGAGAGGGCTGGGGTGTCATCTCCTGCCGGGCAGGGGAGGGCCGTGTCCCTGAAAGAGTCCCCTGTGGGGACAGAAGTAAGTTCCCTATCGCGTCCAGCTCCTGCCTCTGGTTTGGAGAGAGGGGAGGGGCTTGCCTGCAACTGGGGGCCTGGGAGAAGCAGGTGCCCAGGGCCGGCTGCAGGTGTCACGCTCGGGTGAGGCTCAGAGGACTGCGCCTGCGCTCTGAGCACCCCCTTGGAGGTGGGGATCTTGGTGGGGGGTGGGAGGGAGTGTGCAGCCAGTCCTGGGGCCCCAGAATGGGACAATGTGAACATGGACTCCAAGACATGGTCCCTTTTGTGTAGTTCTTGATTTTTTTAAAATGTGCCATTATTTTGGAAAAAAAAGGAAAAAAGAAAACAAATAAAACACCTGTAAGAGGCTTGAGAGAGAGGGTTCTGCTTGTCCTGCAGTGAGCCAGTTTCCTCACCTCCCCGCCAGCCATTTGCTTCTCCCTCTGGGCCCCCTGGGGGCACTCTCAGTTCTGTACCCTTTTAGGCCTGCTCTTCCTCCTCTTTGTTCCTGGGGAAGGTGGGTGAGAAGGTGGGAGCCAGGCTGCCCGGCAGCCCCGTGGGCCTAGGCGGCCACGCTCTCTGTCCATCCTGGGAGTGGGAGAGGCTGGCCCACCCACAAGGCTGCTGGAAGGGTCTTTGGGGGTTAATTGAGGTGGTGGTGCAAAGTGCACAGCATGGTGCCTTTGGAGCCTGGGCCATGCGGTCTGCTGTTACTGGGATTTCCGGCCTGCGGCTCCCAGGCGAGCATTTGGGGTGCCCGTGCCCTCCCTGGGCATCCACAGCATTGTCCTTCCAGGGCAGCCGCTGTACCTGCCTCCGACTGCTACACAGTTCGCCTTTGTCCTTGGGGGAAGCACCTTAGCTCATTGGCTGCTCATTCAGCAGGTGCGGGACACAAGGCTGACTGTCATCATTGTGCTAAATGCCCAGAGGAGGACCAGCCCAGGGCACAGGTGCAGCCGTCCTGGTTTCTGCTTCGTGGTAGAGGAGCCCCCACCCCGGAGGCCAGGAGCAGGGTGAAGGGGGACATGGAGGGGCGGGGTGGGGGGAGGGCTGGTGGCTGGGTGCCCAAGTCCCAGATGGCCCGGCTGGGTTTGGACAGTTTTATGTGCAGTGGGAGTGGCAAAGCGGCCGGGCGGGGATGTGGGCGGTCACTGCAGGTGGGGGGAGTGGGAGGGATGCAGGGAGACTGACAAGGACGCTCTTCCCGCCTGGGGCGCCAGGTTGGTTTGCGTCGGGCCAGCAGAAGTGGCTGGGTTCAGGGAGCTGCTGGGGCTGCTGCCCACTCTTGATTTTCTTATAGTTTCCCCTTTCTGAGCAGCCAGCTGCAGCCACGCGGCTCATAACCAAAGGCCAGGAGCAGGCAGGGCAGCCCAAGTAGGCCGCAGCCTCTCTGCTGTTGCTTTGTGGACCCTGTGTTTGCCTGGGGACATGGCAGACACGTGCTGGGGACAGGCCGGCTCGGAGGGCCTGGGAGCCTGGCTGTGCTTGACTCTTGGGCTCAGGGGGATGGGCGCCCGGGTCCCAAGTGGGGAGCCCTGGCCAGCCTGGCGGACCTTCCCCCAGCCCTGCCCCTTGTGCAGCAATGGGACCCTGTGGAGGGCCTGGCCACTCCGGAGAGGGAACTCCGGGCCTATGAGAGGTCCTTAATGATTAACCCACTTCATTCTCTCTCCAAACCCAAAGCTCAGCTCCCTTTGTGAGCCAAGTGCCCCAGGCCAGGGCCGGTACTCAAGGACTGCTTGACCTTGACTGCTGGGAGTCCTGCTGGGGAGAGGGAGGGCAGAGCTCGCCTAGGGCTTGGGCTCACGACCTTGCCTGTCCTTGCTCTGGCTGCGCGGGTGGCGGCTGCAGGGACACTCCTGCAGTCTCAGGTGGCTCTGGGCCCTGCCACCAGCCCTCTGGCTGCAGCACGCCCTGGCTCTGCTGGGGCACATGGCACAGGCTCCCTGCTCCCCGTGCATTTCATTCGTAAGCATGAAACACCTCCTGTGTGCTGGCTCCCTGCTGGGCGGCGGTGGGCCTGGGCACAGGGCACCGTCTGCCAGGCGCTGTGCCCAACCTGCACTGGCAGGCCTACCCCGGCCCAGCCTTGCCACCTGGCTGGGCAGCGACGGCTCCAGAATCCATGAATGAACGGGGTGGGGCGTTCCCCTAGCCTCCTCCGGCCACGCGGAGATGGCCTCCTCCCAGGTGTCCTGGCAGAGCTGGCCGGGCCCAGCAGGCGGCGCCATCAGGCCGCAGGGGCCAGGAGCCAGCCAGCCGCAGCACATGGCTTTCCTGGTGCCCAGCCAGCCTGCCTTGGGCACCAGGCTCGAGTCTGTGTAGGCACAGGGCAAAGACCTGAGGGAGACGGAGGGAGGAAACGGGGAGAGGAGCCGGGCCAGCCAGGGCTGGGAGCGCCCAGGTGTTCCAGGCAAGGCCTTTGACCCACGGGATGGGAGGAAAAAGCCACCTTCCATCTTCGCTCCCACCGGCAGCGGCACCATCTGAGGGGCAGACTTCGGCCCTTCCTTGTCCAGGAAGCAGGCAGGACGCCAGCCTGGAGGCAGAGCGGGTGGAGGGCAGCGGCTGGAGGCGTTCTGGCTGCAGGCGCTGCCGGGTGCAAAGGCTGGCTACCTTCTTAGCCGGCGGCTGGCAGAACTCACTCAGAGCCCTGGCAGGAACACCTCCACGGGGCTCCCCGACAGCGCGCCCCCTGCAGGCCTCCCTCATCTCTGCTCACCTGGACAGCCCCCTCCAAGGCCCTCTTTTCTCTTCCATTGGCTGTATGCACCTGTGGCCCTGGCGACCACACAGCCCCGACAGCTGTGCCAGCAGAGACGTCACCCTGGATCCCTCAGGCAGCAAAGTGCGGGGTCGGGAGCATGGCCCTGGGTGACAGGGACCCCATTGTCCCTGCCACACTGAACTCCCCGGGGGCTGGCAGCGAGGGTTCCATCCGCTGGCCTCAATCCCTGGAAGATTCTCGAAGTAATTGCCCAGCGCCGAGAGGCGGATGGCCGACTCCATTGCTGCCTTCCAAGGGCCAGCCCCGGTCCTCAGGGTGGTCGGGAGGCCGCGCCGTCCATCCCATCCCAGACCTGATTGTGTCTTAGGGCAGGCATTCCTGGCTGTGTGGGCACATCCTGAAATAGTTTCCCATAGAAAGGGCACAGCTGCGAAGAACCCGCCGCTCTTCTGATGTAAGCCGCCGGTCACGCCCCCGCCGTGCACCGGAGCTGGCAGACTGCCTCAGCTCCTTTTAACATATGCGCCGTCCCTTCTCACACGTTTCTCAGCGCTGGCTCCTGGCCAGATCTTTAGTCAGCCTTACAGCTCAGTTAAAAAATAAAGGCCCCTCCCCTCCCCCACTCCCTCACCCCACCCCGAGCTGGTGAAGAACTTGGGGCTTTGGAGATTTTTTTTTTTTTTTTACATCAGGGAGATATTTTCCTTTGCCGGGCGACCCCAGGCTCTGCCAGCATTCAGATGCCTGCTCGCGGGTCCAGGCCACCTGGCTGCCTGCAGGTTTGTCACTGACTCGTCACTCTAACTGGGTCCATCTGATGCGGCGGCTCTGGGACCAGGCCACTTTCACAGAGTGGAATATTTTTCCACGTCTCATAGTTTGTCTCCTCTGCGTTTTATTATTATTATTATTATTTTTTACCTCTCTTTGTCTCTTTTTTCCATCTCTTACACACACATGCACACTCATTCTCACACTCTTCTTTTCTCTGACCTTTTTCTTTTGTAACCCCAAGTCCTGACTTGGTCTTTGGGCCCTAAGACGCAATCAGGGGAGGTGCAGCATCCATGCACCCTCAGGTCCCAAGTGGGTGCTCACGGGGCCCAGGATGTGTCATCTCCAGGCGGTGGAGGTGGGGGTCCGTGGGCGGCGCTTCCTCGCCCCTCCCCCCCGCCCGCCTGGCCATGGCTTTTGTGGTAGCAGAAATAAGCAGGCAGCGCGGCATGTGGGGGAAGAACGTGTTTACTGAGTGCACGGCCCATCCACTGGCAGTGGAGCGAGGCGTGAACAGGTGCCCTCACTGGGGGGGGGGGGGGGGCTGAGCCCCTGGGGCTCCTGGGCTGGGGGCCCGCAGCAGGGCAGCCCCCCGGCTCCCCGGTCTGTGCTGTGTGCCATGAGGCTGGTCACCGGTGCTGCGGGCACCTTGCGCGAGGTGGAAAGGGTGACAGCACATCTGGCTGCAGTAAAAAGAGGCGGAGGGATGGGGCACAGGGCAGGGATGCAGGGAGGCGAGCGGCAGAGGGCGCACCGCCCGAGTCCGCGGCGGGCTCCCTCACTAGACCAGGCGGCTTGGAGAGATGCTGCCTTCGCTCTCCTCCCCCAGCTCGGAATCTGCAAAGTAAGGAGACCCCAGGCTGTAGACGGGCATGCCACAGGGGTCTGTCCTTTCCCTACCAGCCCTGCCCCTGCAGCCAGCCATATACATGGCCACTGTGCCTGGGACAGTGTGGGCAGCAGACACCCACAGTCCAGCCAGCTGGAGTCCCAGGCAGACCATGAGAGCTTCTTGGTCCTGTCCACACCCTCACACAGCCCTGTGCGACGAGGGCACAGGGCCTTCCAAGAGTTCACAGGGAATGCATATTAAGCAAGAACTGTGCATGGATTTAAAAAAAAAGTTTTTTTTTTTTAACACAATAAACTTCTCTTTAATTCCATTTCTCCCTGGCCTTTCTGAGGGCCGTTTTGCAGGCCAAGAGCTGAAGGGGCCTTTGCTGCGGGTTAGGAGCCTTCCAGGGACATGGGGCAGAGCCCAGGGGTTTGGCATCAGTCCGGGGGGAATTCCTCCTCCTTGGCTTGGGGCGGGCGCTCCCTGACTGTATGATTTCTGCCTGTTGAAGAAGGCCAGAGAGCGGGAGCAGGTGCCACCTCATTTCCCTACCTGGCCCCCTCAGCTCTGCCCTTTTGCCCCAAGAAGCCCCCGCCCTCACATAGCCCTCACCGTGTTTGGGTGGGTGGGTGAGGGCACAGGTGCTCTGGCCCAGCCTTTGGCCTGGGGCCCAGGCTCCAGGCCTCACCTGTCTGGATAGCTGCAGGTGGCACTGTTCCCCTCCCCCTGGCCTTGGCCGCAGTGACAGTCATGCATGCCAGCTGGGAAGCAGCTGGCAGGGCGGCTGGGTCAGAGAGTCACATGACAAGTTGTCAGACCTGGGCACGCACACCCAGGGGCTCTCCCGGCAACCTTACCTTGCTACCACTTGTAGCCGTGGTGTGGGGCTTTGGCTCTCAGGTGCAGGGGAGCCTGGTGAACAGGCTGGCACGGATTCAGAGAGCCACAAGGAAGCTGGACTCTCTCTGTGCCACTTGGTGTGCCCTGATGCCTTGCCTTTTTTCCTCCCTGCTTATCTGAAGCGGCAGCAGGTCACAGCTGTAACTCAGCCCTGGCAGCCCGCCTTCACCGAGGGCTGCCAACCAGGTGAGGCGCGCCAGGCTGCCGTGGCCCACGGGGAGGGCCGGGCGCACTTGGCGCTGCCTCTGGCTGCCTTGGCTCGTCTAGATAATAGCCGGGCGTCCAGCGCAGCGCCCTCCGGAGGGTCCGGGCCCACCTGTCCAGAGGAGAACCGGCTGCCTTGCTGGGAGCAGGGGCGGGGTCTTCCTAGAGCCAGACCTCTCTCAGAAGGACCCCTTGGAGCAGCAGGGCCCCTCTGTCCCCTCTGTGGCGACTCCTTTTTAAGCACCACCCAGGGTTGCTCTTCCGCCCTCCAGAGACGCCAGTCTTCCCTGCGGCTCGGGCTTGGCGCCCAGGGTGCCCTTTGCGGGTCTCGAGCCCAGGCCCCATGATCTGCGGGGAACGACCTGGGTGGCACCGGCCCGCACTGGGCTCTTGGGGGCGCCCTTGCCCAGTCAAACCCACCCGGGCGCGCCCGGCCGCCGCAGGTTTCTCCGAAGCCCGGGAGCGGCGGGCGCCTCGGGGTGGGGTCGGGAAGGAGGCGCCGCGCGGTGCGGCGTGGGGACCCTGCAAGGGGTCTTGTGCGACCCGGGTCAGCGCGGGCCGGAGCCGGGAGTGCCCTGTGCCGGGGCCTGGCGCCCCGTAGCTCCCTTTCTGGAGCTGGAGGCTGTCGCCCAGGCCGAGGGCCGGCCCGAAGCGGTGAGTGCGGCCGCCGCGGCGAGCTCTCGCCGAGGCCTCCCCGCTGCCTTCGCGGCCGCGGGCGGATGCGGGCGCGCAGAGACCCGGCCGGGGTTTTGCGGCCGCCGCCCGAGCGCCCACCGGGCCTCGCCAGGACACGAGGGGGGCGCTGGACCCACGGCGGACTCGGCCGGGTCCCCGCGGTTGTGCGCGGCGCTGGGTCCCTGCTTTTGTGAACGGGAGGCAGGGCCCTCCGGGTCTGTGCGCGCCGCTTCGCGGGAGCGCGTGTCTGCGTAAGAAACGAGCTAATCGGGGGTCGCAGGCGGCAGCGCGGCACGCAGGTCCGCCGGGGCTCCCCGCCAGGGCCCCGGGGCGCTCGGGAACCTGAGCCCGGGCCGCGCCCGGCTGCTCGGCGCTGCGGCTTCTCGGTCGGGCCGGGAGCTGCGACAGTTCCCGCGGGGCAGCCTCTGGGGACCGCCTGTCCCTGCGGCGCTGGCTCCCCGCTGCGGACGAGCCCTCCCGGGCCCGGCTCCCAGCCCTCGTGCCTCCACCGAGCCCACTCTGTGGCGGAGGGAACAGGAAGGAGCCTCCCTTTCTGGGCGCGTTCTCAGGCGCCCTCCCCGCTCTGCTCAGCCTCTGACTTCAGAGCCCCCTGCATTGGGCTGAATGGAGGGCAGAGTTGGTGGGCGAACGTGGCCCCTTGCGCAAACGCCCCCTGCCAGGGTTGGAGCCTTCAGGGGAACCCGGCGGCCCCCCAGCTGCCGGCCGCGTGGGCCTGGGGCGGTACCCCTGCCTCGGCGGCCCGGGCCCGACCTTGTGGAAGAATCAAAATTCTCGCCCGCGCTGCGAGGCCCGGCCTGCTGGCTGCGGCTGGGCTCCGCCCTGCGCCCGGGGTTGCTGTGGCCTGCGGGGGGCGGCCGTGGCTCCTTCCCGCCGCGTTAGGCTCAACAGGCAACAGAGTAACAGAATCAGAGCAGTTAGGAAAGGAAGCACCCACAAAACGACAGGGCTGACCCCAAAACCTACTTTCATCTTCTTCCTGTCGGGGTTGTAGGTAATTTCTTGACAACTATGAGAAAGAAGACAATGGGGAGTGAATTGTTTTTCCAGGGCGGTGGTGAACACATGTGTTAATTCCCCAGCCTCAGGAATGTTCTAGGAGCCCCTTACATCACCTGGAAGGGGCGGGGAACCTGGCTGGCGGAGCCGCCCAGGCCAGCGGCTGATCCGTGGCTTCCACGGGGTGTGGCCTGGTCCTAAATAAAGACAGCCGCAGCAGCCACCACCCGGGTCACCTTTGTCATTTGGGGCTTCTGAATTTCCTGGTGGAACAGATCTGCTTCCTGTCAGCAATTGACCTGACAGTCAGAACCCGCCCCCCCCCTCAATGGCTCAGGCGTGGCTTTTCCAGGCTGCAGGGGGGGAAGGGCCCTGCTAATTGGCCCCTGGCCCCAGCGATGGCTTTTAAACAATTGGCTGTATTTTCTGCCCAGCAGGAAGCGGCAGGCCTGTCGAGGCCCTGGGCTATCTCTTTGTCCTTTCTGGCGCTTTATGCCACAAGAACAAACCCGGGAACTCCTCCTTGGGAGCCCATTATGCAGGCAGGAGGGGCTGGGAAGAAGAGAGGCTCTGTGACAAGCTAGGGGACAAATCAAGGGGTCCTGGACACTACCCCTGGGGCAACTGTGTGGCCAGTGTGGAAGCAGCCCTGGTCTGCAGGTGCCTCTCTGTGCCCAGCGTGGGGACGGGAGGACGGACTCGGTCTAGGGTGGCAGGTGCCGGCCACCTGGTAAATGAGTCCTTCGCACTGTGCTCTCCGCTGGGCCGCCTGGGGACCTCAAGCTGCTTCTAGATTCCGTGCCGGTGGCCACAACTGGCTTCTCTCGGCTGGGCTGGATTTGGTCCTTGGAGGTGGACTTGCCATTTTGCAGAAGTGGTGTGAACGGGGAGGGGCCCTGACCCGAGTGGCAGCGGGATGGGGACTCTGCTTCTTGGTGCTCCAAGCCCCAAGTCAGCCGCTGACTGCTCTGGCTGGCCTGAAGCCTCCACCTGGGGCGGAAGGCAAAGGAGGGCGCCCCCTGCAGGAGACTACCCGAATCGTCAGATGGAGACTGGAGAAGACCTGGGCTCAGGACAGCACGCTGGAGGGGAAGAGGGCAGGCAGGTGCACTCAGCGTCACCTCCTGGCCAGCCTGTGTCCCCGTCAGGCTACAGGGCGCACCGGGCCCGGTGAGGCTGTGTTCCCTGGAGATGCCCCCATCTTGGAAAAGGGCCAGCTCCCCACTGGGCACTAGCAGAGAGGAACACACAGTGCTGTGCGCCCCTCATCCCTGCCCACCCCAGTTGGGCCCCTTCCCCCCTGCTGGTTTCTCCCCCAGCGCATCCTCCATGGTTCTCCCAGGCTCCTGGGCTGTCAGTCCCAGGCTGAAGCCATTCACTGGTCTGGGGCTGCACACAGCCTTTGTGCCCTGTGCATGGACTATCCCGGCCTCCCCAGCTGCCCTCGGCGAGAGTCGGTCTCAGCATCATCTCCTGCACTGGTTGCTTGGCAGGAGCAAGAACAGAAGCGGCTTTGCCACCAGACTCCCAAAGCAGTAGGGCCCTGGGCCACCATGTCCCCGAAGAACCTGGCTGGAGACTGCCCCCGGCAGGTGATGGCTCAGGTCATTGGTCACTGCCACCTACATGGGAGACCTGAGTTCCTGGCTCTGGCTTGGTCCAGTCCTAGTGCCCTTCTCTCTCTCTCTCTCTCTCTCTCTCTCTCTCTCTCTCTCTCTCTCACACACACACACACACACACACACTGCCTCTTCAATAAACAGAACAGAAAGTTGTTAGAAGACTGGAGTCTTGGAAGCAGCAGGTTTTGACTCAGTTCGTTGTGCCTCACAAAGCTGCAAGAGGAATGAAAATACGGCTATGGATGTCACCCAGCGCTGACCGTCACCCAGCTCTGACCGTCACCCAGCTCTGACCATCACCCAGCTCTGACCGTCACCCAGCGCTGACCGTCACACTTTGCACATACGCACGGAATCAGCACACCGTGCCCCACGATACGCTGTGTGTCGACTTAAAAAAATTAAAAATGTTACAAAATAATTATTGAACACCTATTATGTCCAAGGTGTTTTCTAGGCCCCAGAGGACTATGGGAAACCCAAGAGAGAAGGATTCCACTTCCCCCGACCCATGCAGACCATGGCCTTCCTTGGCGGCCACTTGGTACATGGGTAGCCACTTAGTTGTGACACCGGGCACCAGCACCATCAGAGATGGGGCAGAAGGCCTGGCTTTGCCCTCCAAGAGCTCACAACCTCACTGGGGGACTGTGTGTGCTCTTGGGGTCACTGGAAACCTCAGGAAGCCCCAGCCAGGCAAGATCTTGTGTGGTCAGCTTCACTGGGTCCCAAGATCCTGCGCGGTCACCTGGGGCCACCACTTCTCCTGCTCAGGTGCAACCTTCCAGTTATTTCATGATCTTACAACAATGTCTTGTCTCCCAATTCGATCGTAAGTTCCTTCAAATAAGGGGTGTCATGATGTCATATCCGGTAGCCACTTTGCTTGCCCCCTGTTCAGCCCCTGGTCCAGGGCAGTGCATGGGTGGGTGTGCACATGAATGACCACCACTGACAGCCATTTGGCACTGGGTCTCCTGATGAGACCCAGCCACGAAGCCCATCAGGAATGAATTCTCTGGTTCAGGTAAGTAAAGAAGTGGGAAAGAACAGTTCTCTCCCAACTTAGGGCCTCTTTTTAGCTAAATGCTGCCCTCGGATTCCGAGTCTTTTCAATGGACAAACACCGAGAGGCCAGTCCAGAAGAGTGTGAACTTGACAAAGAGCCGTTGGTCTTCTGCTTTCCTGTGAGTGCCCCTGGAGTGACCAGTCCAGCTGCTGACAGCTTGGCAGTTGATGTGGGCAAGTTGCCTCTCAGGATTTCCCAAATTAGACGTGAGCTGACAGAAGTGTTGCCTCTTTCCGCTCTGGGGAAGCTCGCTCCTTCCCCAGGACAGTTTTACCAGAAGCGTCCTCATAGCCAGGGCATCAGGGCCTTGGCCTTCGTCCACTGGGCTGGGCTGCTTGCTGCGAGCTTGTGTGGCTAACGCTGGCTAGCTCTCTCATGTCAGGACCATCCGTGACCTGGGTCAACCCTGCGTGCTTTGAAATTCGATGTGCAATAAAAAGTTCATTAAAAAAATGTGGAATCATGAAAATGAGGTCACAGAAATGTTACCAAAGGATCGTTTCCTGCTTCCTGTACTTTCTCTTTTATTTTTTTTTCAAAAAATGTTTGTCTCTGGGGAATTTATGTCACCATTAAAAATGCAGAAGAGTTAAGGACACACTTGGGTCAAAAAGAGGCTGTAATGCTGAGGAGGTGTCTGGGCAGAGCCCCAGCCTGTTTTCTTCATCAAGAGCTGGGGGTCGGAGAGGGAGAACTTAAGCTCAAAAAGTAGGAAACAAATCTATAATTTTTGCCACCACTGGTTTGAATGTATCATTTTTAGCAGAGATGAACCACAACAGCCCAGAGCTAAGAAACCCTACTCCAAGGTTCCAGCCCCCAGGAGTTGGCAGGTGCCTCTTGTTCACTTGTGGGGGGGGGGCACTTGCAGAGTATCAGCAGACTCGTCTCATGGCACTGTCTTTGGTTGACTTGCCCACTGCCACACTGGCTCACTTTCCAGACACAACCTTGTGACATGAGCAGGGGTCAAGAGCGAGCCCCAGGGGGTGTCCCAGGAATGCCAGGCACTCAGAGCCCACTGTACTCCCATCGAGACCTTAAGCTGTGCGAGGAGCCCCTGTGTTTGCACTGCTCCGGCCTGGCCCGGGCAGCAGCAGCCATTGGATGAGAAGGAAGACCCTCCAGGCTCGCTCAAGTGCTGACTTGACAGTGACTGAGTGTGCCGGGACACCCAGAGCTCCGCCCGTCGTCCACGACGCTGGGCTCAAACTCCAGTGAGTAGCAGAGCTTGGCCAAACCACCCCTAGCCCCACCACATGGCCTCCCCGGGGGCCTCGGTCTCTTGTTTAAGGCAGAAGCGCCCTGGGTGATCATTCCTGGCAAGTACACGGTGGCTTCTCCAGTGACAGTGCCGTCTTCAGCTCCTACGCCTTTGTTCCCAGGAAGGCTGGCTCCTTCAGCAGGCACACACGCACACACGCAAACACGCACACGCATGGGCTGGCTTGAGGTAGCCTAGCATGGAAACCACAACATGGAGGGAGCTCCCCTTCTGGTCCCATCGCTATTTAAACCCCTCTCCTGTGCGGAGGAGCCTCCTTTCCCAGGTCTTCCGTGCCCACACAGCCCCAGCACCCTTGCTGGCCTCTATTTTAGGGAGCACATATCCCGAGAGAGTCACATTACCACTTAATTACTGCTTGTGCTTAATAGTAAGCAATTAACGTGATAATTCCTTAAGCTTCAGCCAGAGGGTCACTGTGCATCCTCGGAGAAACCGCTATACCTTAGGTCTGACAATGACAGGCCCTTAGCTTCCCGCATGGCCACAAAGACCTCATCACACTGCACGTTGACTCGCAGCACCACAGGTCTGAGCGCGGCTGTGCACAGCCCCAGTCCGGTGCCCCGGCGCCCTGGCGCAAGTGGCCTCACCCTCTCTCTTGTGATCCAGTCGTAGTTGAGTGTCATAATTTCTGCAACCCTCTGCTCGTAGAAGTGAAGCAGCAGCACCAGGTAGAAGCTGGAATTGATCAGCTCGTTCTGTACCTAAATAAGGAAAAGGAGGCTCTTAAGTTCAGCTGTAACACATTCACGATCTGAATCACGGGGTGGGGGGTCACAAGGCTAAGGGGGAACGAGAAATGGGCCAGCAGCCCAAGCTCCAAGGCAAGGCTGCCCTGGGGGACCAGGGGACAGAGCCGCAGGAGGACCAGGGTCGAGGCCAAGGCAGCCCACCTCCTGCAGTTCTTTTTGTTTATCTGAGAGCAAGCGAGAATGAGAGAGAGGGAGAGAGCGAGCACTCTCATTTGCTGGTTTGCTACTCAAATGACTGCACCAGCCTTGGGCTGGGGGCCGAAGCTGGGATCTGAGAATTCAACCCAGATCTCCTGCATGGGTGGCAGGAGCCCACCTTCTTGGGCCGTTACTCCTGCCTGTCAGGGTCTCCATGGGTGGGAAGCTTCAGTCAGGAGCCGATCCAGGTGTGGAACCCAGGTACTTGGCTGCAGGACGCGGCAGTCCTAGCCACGTGGCTGAATGGCCACCACCCTCCAGCTGTGCGGTACCTCTTACAGAGCATGCACCGAGCAAGTTCCATTTGCCAGGCTCAGTTGCATTCCACAGCCATTTAACAAGCGGTTACTGAGCAAAACCTTGAGCTGGGTGTTGTGGGGAGCACAGGGCGCTGCTGGGGGGAGCACCCCGTCACCTGGTGTGGAGGAGCGAGCCTGGCCTGTGAAAAGCTTTGACATAGGCTGGACGCACTGTGGGCTGCAGTGGAGATGCAGAGGGTTGAGCAGGAAGGCGGAAGGCTCCTTGGAGGAGGCAGTTTCTTCAGTTCCTTAAAGAACCTCCGTGGGCGGCCGGCGCCGTGGCTCAACAGGCTAATCCTCCGCCTTGCGGCACCGGCACACAGGGTTCTAGTCCCGGTCGGGGCGCCGGATTCTGTCCCGGTTGCCCCTCTTCCAGGCCAGCCCTCTGCTGTGGCCCAGGAGTGCAGTGGAGGATGGCCCAAGTGCTTGGGCCCTGCACCCCATGGGGAGACCAGGATAAGCACCTGGCTCCTGCCATCGGATGAGCGCGGTACGCCGGCCGGAGGGTGAACCAACGGCAAAGGAAGACCTTTCTCTCTGTCTCTCTCTCTCACTGTCCACTCTGCCTGTCAAAAAAAAAAAAAAAAAAGAACCTCCGTGGGCGCCTGGGGGGGGATGGTGAGTGCCTTGCTGAGTCAGCGAACAGACCAGCGGTGGAGCAAGCCCAAGCCCCTCCTCACTGGGTGGCTGGGGTGAAGGGGGAGGCGTTTGGTTTGGATTTTTAGGGAGGCTTTGGCACCGGTTGGGAAGACGGTGTAGGCGAGGACTGAGGAACTGGGGGCCAGGCTGTGCGCGCGCATGGAGCTGCTGGTGCGTTTGAGGCGAGCGAGAAGCAGGAGATGTGTCTCCACGGAGCGTCGGGGACGCAGGTGGCGTGGGCACGCTTTCTTTTCCTGGATCCCTTCTTTGCCCAGAGAAAGGGCTTCGGCCTTAGTTCTGTACGTTTCTCCCGTTATGACTGGGCTTCCGCGGGCCTCTCCTAGGGCCCCTCTCTCCCTGCTGCTGGTCTGTGGCCATTTCACCTCCAGAGAGTTCTCCCAGGCGCTGGGAGCCACAGGGGCTTTGCTCATGCTCCTCCGGCTGCTGTCTTCATGCACTTGTTTTGAGTGCTCCCCCGGCCCTGCCAGGCTGTGTATCAGTCTCGTCGTTCTTTTGTTCTCGGACCCCAAGATCGCACACCACGCCTCGCACCTGGCGCTGTTCCTCCGCTTTGTCTTGGGCCCTGGGCTGTGTTTTCTTTTCCTCAATGGTGCTGCCAAGGGAGGCTCTGGCCATCAGGCTGTCCACGGCGCTCTGTCCTCACCCCTGGGGCCCTGCTTGGACCTTCAGTAAGCCAGCAGCAGAGGGAGGAGGGGCGGCCTTTGAGCCCCTCCCTGGCCCAGGACAGATCCCTTTAGGTGGGTGGGAGCTTGAGAATGGGCCAGACTGGGCTCCAAAGCCACCCAGCCCCGGGGACTGAATCCCCAGCAGAGGACAGGGACAGGTCAGCGCCATGACTGTGACCGTGACTCTGTGCTCCCAGGATGATGGTGGTGGACTCGGCTCCCCTTCCTCCTCCCCCCTGCAGCCACTGCCAGCTTCCCTGGCTTGTTTCTCTGTTCCCAACGTGGCTCTAGGGCAGCTCAGGCAGGCGGTCCAGAACCCACCCCTTGCAGGACCAGGGAGCAGCCAGGAAGGGTGAGGGAGTGGAGCGAGGATCCTCTGAGCCGGGGCCAGCTCCGGATCTCAGCCGGCTGTGGGCGCCCTGCTCCGGCTTCTCCACCGTCCCTAGACCCGTCTTGGAAAACCCATCTCGTCCTTAGCACTTCGCCTCCTATTTTCAGCCTTCCGTGGCAGAGTTTCCTCTGTTCAGCCAGCCCTGGCAAGCAGAGCGCCTGTGGCTTGTTCTTGATTCTGTTCGAAGTATCTCCTCCCACCCTCCGGGCTGGGACTCCTTTAAAGACTGTTCCCCACTCCCACCCCACCTGGCCAAGCCACCTCCTAACTGGCCTGTCCCTGGGGGGCTTTCCTGAGCCCAGACGTCCCCCAGCCCGCCCACAGTCTTCCTGCCAGAAGCCGGGGTGCGCAGAGCCACTCTGAGGCGCCATGGCAAATCACTGGCTGGAGACAGGCTTGGGACGCTCAGGTTTGTCCAAGCATTCGGGGAAATCATTGACTTTTTTATGACTCAATAAAGCCGGGAGGCACGCAGATGGGAAAATATCCACTAATGTTTTCTGCAGATAATTTGAGAAGCCACTGCTAGTGGATCCTGTCTGTTTTCTGGCCTGTGGGAGGGAACCTGTCACGTGGGCGGCTCGGCTGCTCTGTACTCTGAGCTCTGGATGTTGCCGTCGATTGGAGCCGGCGTTCGTGTGCCTACTCTGGCTACTCCAAGCTGTCTGCATGCCACGCCACAAGTGGGAGGGCCTGGCCAACGGAGGGAGCACCATGACATTTGTTCAGCAAGGGTCGAGCGAGCCAGATTCTGGAACATTCTTTAGTGGAGGACTGCAGCCCAATCGCATCGCATTCTGAATCCGCTTTGTGCACTACAGGAGACTTCTGCAGAGCCCCGCCAGCCCGCCAGCTGCATGTCTCTCCTCCCGCTCCCCACGTTTCTCTTAATGTTCATTTTAGACAATAGATTTGACTCTGATGGAAATTCTCAGCATCGGGGAAAGCACTGCAAGAAGCTGTCAGCCTGGATGAATACTGGAGCCTTCGAATGTGCTAGAGAGCCGCTCCCGGCTCTGAGGGCAATCAGGTGCCTGTGTGCGGCCAAGGACACCTGTCCTGGGCTGAGACGCGGCAGGGGCAGCCCGGGCCTGCTGAGACCCTCGTGCACGGCATGGCGAGGCCTCCGGGAGCATCTCTCCAGCATGCGGAGGGCATGCCAGGTGCCAGGTGAGGTGGGCAGCCTGGGGCCAGCGAGCATGGTGACTTGGGGCAAAGCACATGAACTGTGAGGGCCACAGTGACCGCATGCCTGTGGGCAGGAGTAGCCTCTGCCAGGCGTGGTGTTAAAATGAGCTGACACTGATGCGTGTGGTGTTCTGCAAAGCAATGTCCTACCAGAGCCGAGGGAGGGAGGGTGTGGGCGAGTTGCTTGCATGGAAGACGTGGGAGGGCAAGGCCTGCGTCTTGGTTGCTCCTGCACCCAAAGTGCCTCGCCTAGTGCCTTGCGTGCAGTGCATGCTCCATAAACACAAGCACAGATGGGAAAACGAGAGAAACACGTGCGAGTTTGGATCAGATGGTGGTTTATTCAGCTACTTAAAAAGTATATGTGGGGCCGGCACTGTGGTGTAGCGGGTAAAGCTGCCATGTGCAGTGCCGGCATCCCCTATGGGCACTGGTTCAAGTCCCAGCAGCTCCACTTCCGGTCCAGCTCTCTGCTATGACCTGGGAAAGCAGTAGAAGATGGCCCAAGTCCTTGGGCCCCTGCACCCACATAGGAGACCCGAAGAAGCTCCTGGCTCCTGACTTTCAATCGGCACAGTTCCAGCTCTTGCGGCCAACTGGGTAGTGAACCAGCAGATGGAAGACCTCTCTTTCTACCTCTCCTCTCTCTGTGTAATCTTTCAAATAAATAAATAAATTTTTTTTAAAAAAGTATATGTATTTATTTGAAAGGCAGAGAGAGAGAGAGAGGACACATCCATTTGCTAGTCCACTCCCCAGATAGTTGCACCAGTCAGGTCAGCCTGAGCCAGGTGCCAGGAACTCCATCCTGCGCTCCACGTGGGTGGCAGGAGTTCTGGCCGCTATGTGCTGCCTTCCCAGGTGCATTAGCAGGGAGCTGGATCAGAGCGGGGGCAGCCAGGACTCTAACTGGTGCTGCCATATGGGATGTTGGCATCACAAGCAGTGGCTTAACCCCCTGTGCCGCAGGGCTGGGCCCTCAGCCACAACTCTCGACCCCAGAGGCTCCACCTTCAGCAAGGTCTGAGCATGGTGGAGAGGCCTTCGAAAACGCAGCTCCTTGGCCCTGCTCCCCAGTTCCCGAGTTTCCTGCTCAGTGGCTCCAGCTGTGCATTCTAGTGAGCTCCCTGGTCATCCTGCTGCTGCTGGGCCCAAGACCACTGCCCTAGGGTCAGCATCAACAGTTGGTGGCCAGTGACCGGCCTGGGGCTGTGCTCTGGGTAGATGGAAGGTAGGAGCACTGGAGATCTGAAGGTCGGGGGAGCGTGCTGTTTTGCCACAGTTGCCACCACCCCCATTGCACAATACCAGAAGATTCTGATCTTGCTTTCCTTTGCGGCACTCACTCTGTCCTCGGTTCAGCCCTAGTTGCTCACCCCTCTGGAGTGGGCCGGCATCTGTTTCCTGCCCAGGCCCCAGCGGACACAATGACTTCGTAGAACGTGCTGGTAGCCAGTTCTCTCAGCCAGTGCGTGTCTCCAGGGTGGCCCGGCTGAGTTTGTCCAGTGAAGGACTCTGGCTTGGTCCCTGGGGTCCGTGGCTTCCTCCCTCGAGCGCCAGCGGAGGGGCGTGTCTGGGGCCAATGGGGCAGTCTCACCGCCGAGAGCCTTCTCTGCAGGCCCTATGTTCATGGGCGATGTACTTGGGTCTCCTCTGTCCACCCCTGCAAGTGGGAATCATCCCCTGCTTCCTGCAGACGGGGGGCCTGAGCCCAGGGTTTCTCGTTTCCTCAAGGCCACACAACGACTCTGGATTTCAGGTCAGCTCTCATGCCACCACCGTGGTGCTTCTCAGTGGGACAGACTGCCTGGGGCTGTGGGCGTGTGAGCGGGATGAGCTGCTACCAGGCCAGCTACACGAAAACTGCTGGTAGAACTGTGCATGGTGGCGGCAGCTGGGCAGGAGACCAGCGCAGAAATTCTTGGGGCCTCGGGGGCCATTACTAGACAAGGCAGACCCATGGGCGCCGAGGCCAGTGGGCTGTCCGTGGTGTGCTCTGGCGGCAGCATTCCGGTCAAAGCCTCAATTGGACAACAAGTCCCCGTGCCTTCTCCTTCCCCTTCCTCTGTTTTCTCCTCCTTTTTTTTTTTTTTTTAATATTTATTGATTTGAAAGAGTTATGTATAGAGAGGGTGAGACAGAGAGAGGCCTTCCATCTGCTGGTTCCCTCCCTAGACGGCCCCAATGGCCAGGGCTGAGGCAGGCCGAAGCCGGGGTCCAAGAGCTTTAAGTATTTGTTCTACAATAGTCACTCATTTATTTGTTTGAAAGAAAGAGTGACAGAGAGAGAGGGAGAGGGCGACAGGTCTTCCATCCACTGGTTTTCTCCCCAGATGGCCACAGCAGCTGGAGCTGGGGCAGGCTGAGACCAAGGGCCCAGGGAGGGTCTCCCCCGTGGGTGTCAGGAACTCAAGCGCTGGAACCATCATCCGCTGCCTCCCGGGTGCATCAGCAGGGCGCTGGAGGGGAAGCAGAGCCGTGGTTCCCGAGGAGGACGTGCCGCTTAGCTCTGCCTTTGTATAGGGAAGCTACAGTTTCCTCTGCTTCCTCCAGGACTTTCTCTTCACCTTTGCTGTTTCCATTGTCTTCTAACTATGTCCTGGTGGCGTTTCTTCAGCGTTGTCCTGCCCGGTGTTTGGCTGAGCTTCCCGGGTTTGTGATTTGGTGAATGACATGAATTTGAGGTACATCCCCAGTCGTTGCTTTAAATATACCCTCTGCTACTTTCTCTTTTTCTTTTCCTTCTGATGTTCTGCCTTTTGTATACTCGTGCTACAGTTCCAGCATATTCTGCATTTTTTTTTTTCTAATTTTGGTCTTCCTTTTGCCGTTGGTTCACCCTCCAATGGCTGCCGCGGCCAGCACACCGCATTGATCCGAAACCAGGAGCCAGGTGCTTCTCCTGGTCTCCCTTGGGGTGCAGGGCCCAAGCACTTGGGCCATCCTCCACTGCCTTCCTGGGCCACAGCAGAGAGCTGGCCTGGAAGAGGGGCAACGGGGACAGAATCCGGCGCCCCGACCGGGACTAGAACTCAGTGTGCCAGCGCCACAGGCGGAGGATTAGCCTATTGAGCCATGGCGCCGGCCCTCTTTGCTTTTCAGTTGTGGCACTGAAAATATTCTTAAGCTTAGAGTTCTTTTCCTCAGTGGTGTCCAGTCTACTAACAAGCCCATTAAAGGCATTCTTCATTCCTGGCCTCTGAAGCCAGGAGCTGGGAGTTCCAGCTGGGTCTCCCATGTGGGTGGCAGGAACTCAGCTGAGCCATCATCTGCCGTCTCCCAGGGCGCACCTGAGCAGGAAACTGCAGTGGAAGCAGAGTCGTGACTCGAACCCAGCACTCTGACACGGGAGCAGGTGTCCCGAGCGCCCACCCACCTCTCTGCTGGCGCGTGCTCTCTGGTTACTCAGAGTTCTTAGCCTATTAATCCCTCTTGTACATTGCTGCTTCTGTTAATGCCAACATCCCTGCCGTATCTGAGTCAGGTTCTGTGTTTTGTTGTTATTGTTGTTTTTTGTCTTTTAGTATGCCTTGTATTTTTAACTTAATTTTACATTTTTGGCTGGGTTCCAGGCACGCTAGGAACAGGTCTTTGGTAACGTGGTGGCGAGGGCGCTGGGGAGGGGAAGCATTCTGCAGCCCTCCGTGTCTCAGCTGCCTCGTGCCTCTGGGCTCTGAACAGCGCACACACTCCCCAGTCCCCACCCTAGATGGCTGGGGCAGGGTCGGGGCTTGGATCCCCCTTCTCCCCACAACTGACAAGACTTCAGCAGGCTGGAGTCTCTCCCAGGCAGGCCTTGTCAGGAATGGAAGGCCCTGGCTCTGTGTGGATCAGGATGGTCCCTTCCCCCGCCCCTTGCCTGAACTAGGAGTGGATCGTTCTCAACACGCACCCTAGGAACCTGGAGATAACTCACTCCAGTGGGGCCGTGGCTGGTCCACACTGGCCGGGCCTCTGGCGATTCATTAGTGCCCGCTCCACTGCCTCCCAGGGCTGGGGCCCGCAGCAGCAGTCTCAGGTTAGGGGCTCCCTCCGCCCTCAACCTCTTCCGCTGCAGGCGCAGCAGCCTGCCCTGGGCTGCATTTTCAGTTTGTCCAGCTTTTCACTCGTTGTTGGGGTGGAGTGGCGACCTCCCCGCTCCTTCCGTGAGGAACTGGGAAGTGTTGAGTCTCTGGCACTCAGGGTGTACTTACATAGAATTAAGCGATATTTCACATTCTTTTTTTTGGGGGGGGGGCATTGGGTCTTTGAAGTTCGGTGCATTTCCACACAGCACACGTGGAGGATTAGAACTCGACACCTGCTCAGCAGCCCCACGTGGACTGTGGGTCCTACATGGACAGTGTAGTTCTAAAAGAAAGGTTTTCTTCTGTGGCGTAGTAGGTGAAGCTGCCGCCTGCAGTGCCAGCATCCCATATGGGCACTGGTTCGAGGCCCGGCTGCTCCACTTCTGCTCCAGCTCTCTGCTGTGGCCTGGGAAAGCGGTAGAAGATGGCCCAGGTCCTTGGGACACTGCACCCACGTGGGAGACCCGGAAGAAGCAGCTCCTGGCTCCTGGCTTTGGATTGGCTCAGTTCCGGCATTGCAGCCATTTGGGGAGTGAACCAGCAGATAGAGGATTTCCCCCTCCCCTCCCCTCCCCTCCGCTCCCCTCCCCTCTCCTCCTCTCCTCTCCTCTCTCCTCTCTCCTCTCTTTCTGCCTCTGCCTCTCAAACAAATCTTTTAAAAACAAAAGGTTTTCTCTTTTTTTGGTTTGAGATTTGGGTGATTAACTATTATGACCTTGGCATGACTCACCTTCATGAGGCTAACTTTTTCACGGCACTGAACATGCCATCCAAATGCCCCCAAGAGTGAACTCACTAGGTGTGAGACGCGCACAGTCGGCACTTACTACATGCTTACTACTGTTAGGGTAAACAGTTCCTTAGCACTCCAGAGTTGCTTGATGCTTGAATTGGGAGCCTTTCCGCCAAGACCTGAGCTACTCTCTCTTATTGCTATTGAACTTCAGTTATTCCAGCAAATTCAGGCACCTGGAGCTCACCAGACTCTGCTACTTCCGTGTGTCCAGTTGGCTGCTGGAGCTTCCCACTTCTGGCCCTGACGGCAGAGAGGCCTCCACCCAGGAGGACAACCCAGGCCTTCCCACAGCAGTGAGCTAAGTGGACATTCCTAGAGTCAGGGCGCCCGCAGGCCTTCTGCATTCCTTAGATTACAGAGTTCCCCAGTTCCCCCGCCTTGCCCGCTGTGTTAGCCATGGGGGCAGGGTGAGGGTGCGTACTCCTTACCCGGATTTGCTGGTGCTTCAGGTAGAACTCAGTCATGTTAAAGGCAGCCAGGTCGACCAGCAGGTCATGCTTGCACATCTCACAGGTATTCACAGCTTCCCGGTTCGCTCCTGAATCAGATGCAGAAGTGTGGCTGAGACAGTAGGTCCCCCGTGCTCTCAGCACACACACACAATTATACGTTACATATAGCCCTGCGTCTATTTGTGGCGGCGCTCTGGGTAGGTGATATTTTGAGAGTGACCTTGTATAATTCTGAACTTCAGTGACTTTCATGGAAAGCCCGTCATCTTCTGTAGAAAATGACCTTGAATCTGAGATCTGAAAATTTTCCTTTGTAATCATTATGCAAGCCTCATATGAGTGAAATTCCCATGACTTCTAAATAACAGGTCTTGCTTTCTATTTAAATAAAAACATGATGGTTCATAAAATTGGAATTGCTACCCAGAAGCTAAGAGTCTGTACCACAGGTGTTTGTTAAGAGAATAAACATTGGGTCTATGATAATTTTTTTTTCCTGTAGACCTGACATAGACCCAGGTACATTCGTGAGGACTAAATGCATGGTAGAATCTATCCTCAATCAGCAGCTTAAAAATCTGCCCTTACTCCCACCCCATAGCCATTCCCAGCCGAGAAAAGCAAGACAGGGTCCACGTGTGGGTGCTGGTTACCGCCACACAGGGCAGGTCTCCAGCCTGAGCCCAGCCTCATTCAGGCAAAGAGGTGGGAGAAGGCTTCCCCTCTCACCACCTTTTATAGACACATCATGGAGCAGGGCTTTTCTCTCCACTCATCCCATTCCCCAGTGCAAAAGTGGCGGAGACAGAACCGTGGCTAGCAGCACACACCCGACGTTCCCCTACTGCAGACTGAAGGGGTACCGGCATTTATTTTATGCATTTGGAAA
Organism: Sylvilagus floridanus; assembly: GCA_949820135.1. NCBI lineage: Eukaryota > Metazoa > Chordata > Mammalia > Lagomorpha > Leporidae > Sylvilagus > Sylvilagus floridanus. The sequence goes on along the minus strand of OX463237.1, from coordinate 15,883,608 downwards.
TAGAGGACTTATTAGTTATTTGGTAAAGATAGGGCTTGTTCATTTTTATACCTTAGCTCTGTTTCTCCACTGGGTACATCAAGAAATACTAAAGAACAGAGATGTCTGGAGGGCAAGGATGCATAGCATCTCCTATCTGCATTTTGTTGCCCCCCCCCCCTTTTTTTTTTAGCAGCATCCTGCAATGCTTTTGGCTACTGGATGCCCCATGTGTCTTCCAACCTAGCTCTGCTGAGCACGGAGCACACCCATACTAGCACAGACATTTACAGCACGCGGTGTCATTTCATGCTGTATTTCTTGGAGAGGGTTTCTGTCCTCGGTGTCTGGCTGGCCCACATTCCCAGCAAGGCAGAGCCTTCTACGGTAGGGTCATTAGCCACCCAGACCCACTCGTTTCTTTGCTTCTGCAGCGAGTGCTTTGCTTGCTGAGTGGTGCACATGGAGCGCGTTAGGCATTGGTCCGAGCTTTCTCCTGCTAGGCGAGGCGCCTGCAGGGAGACAGAGCCTCAGGGACGGGGCTGTCAGTGTGCCGGTTACCCCAGGCCTTCCCTCTCTGAGGAGCCGGAGCGCAGTCCTGGGGGAGGGCACAGGCTGGAGCGCCAGGTCTCCCAGGAGAAGGTACAAGAGACAGGAGCTCACGGAGCGTCTGAAAGCAGCACAGCTCTCTCCTCGCCGAGCCGCGCGCACCGATGTCCCTGGGTCTTTGCAGGAGCTGCTCTGGTTCCTAACGTCAGGTTTTAAGGAATCATTCTATTTTCTGCCAAGAGCACGGGGCGACCCCGGGGACGTGGCTATATTTAGATGACAGGCTCCCCAGGGAGCCGCCAAGGGGCTTCACAGCCAGGTGTAGGCTTGTCACAGAACTCACAGAACCAGCAAGTGGAAACCTTTGTCTACCACGGTTCTGGAAAATCAGATCATCGCTCTTTCCTTACCCCTCCTGCACAAAGCAGCTTTCTTCCAGGACACCGTCCCCCGCCCCCAATAAAAGGAAGCCCGGAGGCGGTGGGCGGGACCTCTCACCGTGGACCTTGGGACGCCCTTTGTGGGTGTCCAGCCGCCACCGCGTGTGGGCCTCGCTCCAGCCGCTGGCCGGCTTCTTACACGTCCGTCCTCCCAGGAGGTGACCTTTGCCTCCCTGCTCAGGCCTCAAGCAGCAGACGTTTCCAGGATTCTTCTCTCGGGGCCTCCCCACTCCCACCCCACGCCAAAAACCCACCAGCGCGAGGACAGCGGCCGTAAGCAAGAGCGCTGAGCTCGGCCCCGCCCTTGGGTCTCAGGCCGCCTGATAGCGGGGTCGCTGCGCCCCACCCCACCCCGCCACCTACCTGACGTGATTTTCACTTTCAGCCACTGTTTTAGGCACTCTTGGTGAACAAATCGCAGGCTTCCCACGCAGCCGCAGGGCTGCAGCAGGGGGTTGACAGGGGAACTCCCGGCCATCTGACAGATGCGACACAGGTCTCCCTCCTCCTCCTCGTCCTCCTCCAGGAGACTGAAGGGAAAAGAAGCCCTCGTGACCAGGGGTCTCCACACCACGCCTGTTCCCCAGGGGGAGAAGGGAGAGCGGGACTTCGGGGCTCGCCCCTTGCGCCCTCTGGCCCTGCTGAGCCGTCCACCGCGTGTGGCTGATGACAGTGGCACACGGCCTCTCGTAGAGAGCTGCCGACAGTTACTGCTATGAGGATGCTTCCAACAAGTGTATGGGAAATGGGATTTAAAAATACACTTCTTTGGGGGCAAAAATGTTGACTCCCACATCCCGGTTTTTCACAATATGCATTTTTCCATGAACTGTCTGAAGTCCCTCATCCCAGGGAGATCAGCTCTCCTATTACACATCAAAGAGGCGGGAAGCTGAGCCCCTCTCCCTGCCATCGCCACTGCAAGGGAGTTGGTGGCGTGGAGGATCCGTGGCTAGCGGGTCCAGCTCTGAGACCTGCCTCTGGGACTTGCGCGTCCTGTGACCTTGGACAAGCTCCTTAGCCTCCCCAGGGCTCTGCTTGTTAACAGAGGCCCCGGGCAGGAGCGGGTTCAGATGCATGGTGGATGAGCGAGCCTCTGTCTGAGCTCCCCAGGTGCTCAGTCCCTGCCGACACAGGAGGCCGGCGTTCCGGGACGGGCACTGCTGCACGCTGAGGAGGACAGAACGCATGGACGTGCAAGCGAGGACCCTGGCGTCTGCCGAGTGGTAAGTGACGAAACACTGGCTCATGGTCGTGTGGGGAGCCTCAGGCTCCCCCCCATCCCCTTAGACCCCTTATGGGACTGGTGACAGGTCAAGGAAAGGAAACTGACCCAGGAACAACACCAAAGGAGAGGAAGAAGGGACTGGCACTGTGGCACAGCAGGTAAAGCCACCATCTGCAACCCTGGCAGCCCATATTGGAGCGCCTGTTCGAGTCCTGCTACTCGCTACTGATCCTGCTCCCTGCTAATGTGCCTGGGGATGCAGCAGACGATAGCCCACGTGCTTGGTCCCCTTCCACCCAGGTAGGAGACCTGGATGGAGTTCCTGGATCCACTACAGCCGGTTGGGGAGTGGACAGTAGATGGACAATCTCTCTCTCTCTCTCTCTCTTTCTGTTTGTGTCTCTCTCTGTCTCTCCACACCCCCCACCCTATGTGTCACTCTGCTTTTCAAATAAATAAATTAATAAATAAATGTTTATTTAATGGCTCATGGAAAAATGGAGAGGAAGACACAGGTACTGCTCTGCATAGAAACACAAGCTCAGGCTCTGGAGAGATTGTCTTCCCCAGAAATTGCTCACTGGAAAGGAGCAGAGCTGTTCTTTCCCATTATGGACATGGTGAATAATATAAGAATATTTTCTTTTTTTTGTTTTTGTTTTTGTTTTTGTTTTTGTTTTTTTTTTTTGACAGGCAGAGTGGACAGTGAGAGAGAGAGAGAGAGAAAGGTCTTCCTTTGCCGTTGGTTCACCCTCCAATGGCTGCCGCGGCCGGCACGCTGCGGCCGGCACGCTGCGGCGGGCGCACCACGCTCATCCGATGGCAGGAGCCAGGTGCTACATGCTTTTTCCTGGTCTCTCATGGGGTGCAGGGCTCAAGCACTTGGGCCATCCTCCACTGCACTCCTGGGCCACAGCAGAGGGCTGGCCTGGAAGAGGGGCAACCGGGACAGAATCCGGCACCCCGACCGGGACTAGAACCCGGTGTGCCGGCGCCGCAAGGCGGAGGATTAGCCTGTTGAGCCACGGCGCCGGCCAAGAATATTTTCAACACTGAGATTTCAATACGTTTCAAGGGGCCAGTGCTGTGGGTAGCAGGTTGAGCTGGATCTGCAGCACTGGCATCCAATATGGGCACTGGTTCAAGTACTGCCTGCTCCACTTCAGATCCAGCTCCCTGCTGTGGCCTGGGAAACAGCAGATGGTCCAAGTGCTTGGGCCCCTGCACCCATGTAGGAGACCAAGTTGAAGCTCCTGGTTTCTGGCATTGGCCTGGCTTAGCCCTGGCTGTTGTGGTCATTTGGGGAGTGAACCAGGGGATGGAAGACCTCTCTCTCCCTCTCCTTCTCTCTCTGTAACTCTGCCTTTCAAATAAACAAATAAGTAAATCTTTAAAAATACACTTCAACATAATTTCCCATATTCATATATAATCTGGAAGAACAGGTACATGGTGGAGGAGATACCAGATCCAGCTCTCTGCTATGGCCTGGGAAAGCAGTAGAAGATGGTCCAAGTCCTTAGGCCCCTGCACCCATGTGGGAGACCTGGAAAAAGCTCCTGGCTCCTGGCTTTGGGTTGGTGCAGCTCCAGTCATTGCAGCCATTTGAGGAGTGAACCAGCAGATGGAAACTCGCTCTCTCTCTCTCCTTTCTCTCTCTGACTCTGCCTCTGCCTCTCTCTAACTCTGGCTCTCAAATAAATAAATAAAATCTTTTAAAAAAAGAAATAGACTTGAAACACTGAAATAAGACATTTTAAAACATCATGAACCAAAATTTACTGAAAGCTGCATTCGTATGCAAAGATAGAAGTTCTTCACAGTGCTCGAGTCTGGATGATAGGGTGACAAGTCATTTTCCTTTTAACTCTATATTTTTAATCTTTTCTAAAGTAAATACTTTTGAAATAAGAAAAGCATAATATTTACTATGTACAGGAAAAAGAGAGCATTTGTTAAATGAAGTCCTATACAAATAAGCTATTCAGTGTGTCGCCACGCCTCCAAGTGGGGGGATTTTGAAGGAAGTTATTTTCGGCCTGCAGGGATCACTCTGGGTGATCCAGCCCAGAGCCTGACACACAGGTCTGAAGCTGACTTTTTGGGTGAGGAGGGTTTGAGGTCTTAGCCCTTAAGTACGGGCTGGTCTTTAGCAGCTTGTTTAATATGGGGAAGAAAAAGTACTGCTAAGTAGGAATTTGCTCCATTTTTAGGTTGGAGGAAGGACTGCGTAGAAATACGTGTGGGCTCCCTGTTCCACTTTCTCCTCCTTTTTACATTTCTAAGTCATTGTCATGGAATTTCCCCACCTACAAAGGAACAGCCAGAGGATGGCCCAGTCCAGGAGTCAGTTTCCTGATCTGTAAGCCAAGAGCAGGCAAACACGGATCATAGAAAGAAATGGTCGAATCCTGACCTGGCGATTAGTGATGGCTTTACAAAGGATCACATTTTATAGCTGCAAAACAGCCGATGTCATCTCATGAGAAAGGGAAGATCAAAGAAACGGGCCACTGAGGAACGATCTTCTTTCTCTCCCCCTCTCACGAGAAACGCTAGGACGGCGGCAGTGGCTACCCCACCGCGGCCCTTCAGAGATCAAGGTAACTATGGCAACTGGGGACAGCCTTTTAGTGGGGAAGGTTCAAATTCTAGAACTGGTGAGGGGGAGCTGTGAACTTCAAATGCTGAATGGTTGGCTCTGGGGAGACAGCAACCTTTTGGTAGAAAATCTTGATTCCCAATTGCTGGTGAGAAGAGTTAGCTGTAGGTGACAGACAAGAACCCCTACACCTAGCAAACGTGTCCTACCTAAAGATGTGGTATTCAGGCAAAAACCCTTTGGGAACACTGAGGAGACTGAACCAGCGCACCAAACTTTTCCTTATATATACCTATACTCATTTTAAGACCCCCCCCCCAAAAAAAAGCTTTTTTTCAAAAGAAGCAACCGTTAAATGTCAAGGAAGGGTCTATTTATGATTCCAAATTCTCACGACTCTGATGAGAGCAATACTTATCTCAGCTTTGGAATAATGGGAAAAATGTGTGCGCATATATATATATATATATATATATATCCACATATGCATAGCTAGCTACACGGATTCCTCACCTTTCTTGCAGTTTCTTGAGCTTCTCAGGGTCTACTTGTATCTTTGGGGCCTCCTTTTCATCTGCAAGACCAGAGGCTGCCATTCTAGTCCCGTTCTCGCTTTGATTTAGGATATAAGACACTGTAGATAAAGCAAAATGTAGATTTTCTTGCAGGGACCCAGGCAAATGCAGGTGGTCTTGGAAACTCACTCTTGACGGAGAGGCGATGGGAGAGTGCGGCAGAGGCAAGCTGTCTGGAAGACTCAGCAGGGGGTTTTCTATGTTCCACGGAGCCTCCTGAGCTTGGCTTGCTGGGGTGACATCCTCTGCTCCCCTGACATCAGACCCACGTGCACTGGCCAACGGAATTCTATTTCTAATGGGGGACAGTGGTTGGCGAACATTAAACCTTGCGTTTCCCTCTGTGTCGGATCTGTGAACGGGCGTAGGTGACATTGACAAGCCTACTGGGACGTCAACCCTCAGTTGATGTGTTGATGATCGTGCTGTGTTACAGGGTGAGTTTGGTGATGACCTTGGGACTGTTGGTCTACCGGCAAGAGGGAAGTCAAGGGAATGTCTAGAACTGTTTAAATAGTCTTGCCAATCCCTCTCATGGTCATGGGTATCAGGTTTGTCTTCCATAGAAACAGAATCGCTGGATACATTTTCCACCCTGAGACGGTCATCTTGTCTGGATTCAGATTTGCTGTCCCATGAGCGGAAGTTCTTCTGGTCCTCGCTGCTGTCACTGTCATTTTCTGCAGCAGACTCCCCACTGGGCAGCCAGGGATCTGGGAGCATCCTTTGCCCGAGAGAAGGCTGCCCTGTCTCTGGCTCCATTGCACTGAGTGTTCTTAATAAGCCAGGGCTGGGCTCGCGTCTTCTTAAAGAGTTTCCTTTGCGATTTTCAGCACTGTTGGAAAAGTGTTTGTTTTTGGACAGAGAGGCTGACGTCCCAAGGTACCGACTTCTTCTGTGACTGGGGGGAGAGTGAGGCGGGTGCAAGCCACGCAGCAGGAGCTCTTCTTCTTCGCGGGTCTCTTCCTCCGTGTCGTAGGGGTCTCTGCCAGCGTTTGGCGATAGCACGGAATAAAAGTCCTCGTCTCTGAACCTGAACGGCGTCCTCCTCGGCCCTCCCGTGGCGCTGGGTACGAGCGAGGGCCCCAAGGACTCACCCAACACCTGGGGACTCTTTGTTCCCTGGAAAACCTGGGATAGGGCTGGCTGTGGCTTGTTCTGAGCAACGGCGCTTGGGTCTCCCCTTTTGGCTCTCTCCAGGGGGTTCTCGGGGGTCGTCATCAGCTGCAAGGCGGGCACCAGGCATCTCCTCTCTCGGGTTGGCCTCTTCACCGTAGCTTCACCTGCCCACACCTGGCTTTCTCGGTGAACCACTGGCTCTGCATTGAGAAAAAGACAAGTGTATCCTTTTATCAAAAGCGCCCATGGATGGAAGCTCTTTAAAATACCACATGGTGGAGTCCACGAAAGGCAACAAACAAGTCCCTGGGGGAGGAAATACTCACGGGCTACGGGCACTGGGCCACAGGCCGCGCGGTCAGCAGTCCAACAGGAGCCCAGCGCAGAGGCCTGCAGTCCGCTGCCTTTGGATCCTCCTCTGGGAGCCAGTGCAGCTCAGGCTGGCTCTGGTGAGCCTGCGGACACAGCTGCTTTCTGCAGAAGCTCCCGGGAGGTCAGTCCAGCCCCAGGCCAAGCCGGGCTGAGCATGGAGAGGCCTCTCACTACACGCTGGTTTTCATTATGTGTTTACGGAAAAGAGACACCAGCACGCCTGGGATGCTCCTGTAAAGTCCACCGGCCCCAAATCATTCAATGTGCATTTCGGACAACCCTGCTGCACGCACAGTATTACAAAAACTTAAGAAAGTATAATCTGCAGGCGATGTGGTGGTGTAGCCGGGTAAGCTTCCACCTGCAACACTGGCATCCCATATGGGCGGTTTGTGTCCCAGCTGTTCCATTTCCAATCCAGTTCCCTGCTAACAGCCTGGGAAAATCAGTGGAAGATGACCCAAGTGTTTGGGCCCCTGCTACCCATGTGGGAGACCCAGATGAAGCTCCTGGCTCCTGGCATTAACCTGGCCCAGTGCTGGCTGTTACAGCCATCTGGGGAGTGAACCAGCAGGTAGAAGATCTCTCTGTCTCTCCCTCTCTCTCTGTAATTCTTTCTTTCTTTCTTTTTTTTTTTTTGACAGGCAGAGTGGACAGTGAGAGAGAGAGACAGAGAGAAAGGTCTTTCTTTGCCGTTGGTTCACCCTCCAATGGCTGCCGCGGTCGGCACGCTGCGACCAGCACACTGCACTCATCCGATGGCAGGAGCCAGGTGCCAGGTGCTTTTCCTGGTCTCCCATGGGGTGCAGGGCTCAAGCACTTGGGCCATCCTCCACTGCACTCCTGGGCCACAGCAGAGAGCTGGCCTGGAAGAGGGGCAACCGGGAACGAATCCGGCTCCCGACCGGGACTAGAACTCGGTGTGCCGGCGCCGCAAGGCAGAGGATTAGCCTGTTGAGTCACGGCGCCAGCCCTTTCTTTCTTTTTTTTTAAGATTTATTTTGCCAGCGCCGTGGCTCACTAGGCTAATCCTCCGTCTTGTGGTGCCAGTACACCAGGTTCTAGTCCCAGTCGGGGCGCCGGATTCTGTCCCGGTTGCCCCTCTTCCAGGCCAGCTCTCTGCTGTGGCCCGAGAGTGCAGTGGAGGATGGCCCAAGTGCTTGGGCCCTGCACCCCATGGGAGACCAGGAGAAGCACCTGGCTCCTGCCATCAGATCAGCGTGGTGCGCCGGCTGCAGCGTGCCGGCTGCAGCGGCCATTGGAGGGTGAACCAATGGCAAAGGAAGACCTTTCTCTCTGTCTCTCTCTCTCACTATCCACTCTGCCTGTCAAAAAAATTTTTTTAAAAAAAGATTTATTTTATTTATTTGAAAGACAGAGTTACAGAGAGAGGGAGAGACACAGAGAGAGGCTTTCATCCGATGGTTCACTCCCACTTGGCCGCAACGGCTGGAGCTGCGCCAATCTGAAGCCAGGAGCTTTCTCTGGGTCTCCCATGTGGGTGCAGGGGCCCAAGGACTTGGGCCATCTACTGCTTTCCCAGGCCATAGCAGAGCTGGATCGGAAGAGGAGCAGCCACGACTCGAACCGGTGCCCATATGGGATGCCGGTGCTTCAGGCCAGGGCATTAACCTGCTGAGCCACAGCGCCGGCCCCGTAACTCTGACTTTCAAAATAAATAAATAAATCTTTAAAAAAACAAATGAAGAAAGAGAGATATACTCTGTCTTGGCAGATTGGGAGGAAGGCTGGAGCTAGACACACTGATGATTTGGGCCAGGCTAACTAGTTTGTGCAAATAAAAATTACATACCACTCAGGAAACGATTGTCCCCCCTTTGTCCCTGCCCCTGGTCAGTTTCTTAGCTCTGGCTGGCACAGGTTCCCCCTCCCCCACTCCCCTCCCAGTTGCGTAGGAATTCCTATCGGTGAGATCACATAGTCAAAATGTGCCTCATAAAAATAATGAACGGCCACTACTTATTGCGGGCGTACACAGAGCAGGCCAAAGCCACGCCAGCTGCATCGCACACACAGTGAAGTCTCAGAGGCCTATGAAACAGCCACCAGTCATCCCGCATTATAATCAAAGCAGAGCGGCCCAGGGAGGCCGCATAGCTGGCCCCAGATCAGATTTCCAGTAAGGGATGAACATTTGAACCCAAGCCTGCCTGATGCTAGGGTTTGTATTCTTAACCACCGTCCTGGGTTATCCCTTAAGCAATGGGCTGGACTGCCAATTTCCTCGTGAAATTGAGGCTCCGTGGAATCTGTCATGATGTGTGTGTGCTTCTGAGCATTCCTTAGCCTGACGGTGTGGGTACACAACAGGAAGTCCTCCTCTGATTCCAAGTTCCTTCACCCCCCCGCCCCCCAAATCCGCCATCCCCTTCCCCTCCCTGCATCTGCAGGACTCCATGGGGGCTGCAAAGATCTGGGTGGTAGCAGCTCCTCTGGGGGAAAGCAAACTTGGGAGCGTGGGGCTCTGGCCAGGGCGCAGTCAGCACTGACTCAAGGTAGTCCGGGGAGCGCGCGTTCTGGTCTCTAATGCCCTCTTACCCTGGAAGCTTCTGTTGCTAACCGTGTGGGGCACTGGGCAGCACAGTGTGGACCTGCACTCAGCAGCTCTCCCAGACATTGGTCAAACTCTGCTCTGAGGCCCCAGGAAGAGCCGCGTGAGCAGTTCAGGGGTGCTTTGCCCACTGGGCTGTGTCTGCACAGAGTGGAGCTGGTGGGGCCCACAGCAGGCGGGCCCACATTTCAGGGAGCAAGTGCTGGGGGACCACAGAGCCTACTGAGCTCTCCTGCTATCTGTTTATACACACATACACACACACACACACACACATAGCCACCTATTTGTTTAAAGTTTTTAAAAAGTGATATAGAGACGTGTAGGCCCTGGCAAATTGCTTTTCTTCCTGGCTGTGACAAAGGGCCTCAGAAAGTAGCCAGTGGAGCTGGAGCCTGCACCTGTGGGACCTTCTCTGCACACCGGCCACTTACTGTGGGGTCGAGAGCTGCCCCTCTGCCCTTGAACCAATTTAGCTCCAGCTTCTGACCAAGCGAGGAAGAGATGCCCAGCAGGCTGAAGAATCAGCCAGGGCAGTGTCCTGAAAACCTGGAACCCCTACAGGGACTGTCAACGTGTTCCCCAGCAGCCACCAGGCTGTCACAGGGAGACGTTGGCCTCTGGGGCAGAGGTCTCCGGCTCCGTGCTGGGTGGCAGCTCCCGGGATCCACCGCCACATCAGGGGGCAAGTCTTCCTCTTGAAAATTCAGAGCTTCTCTGGGGTGCATTTGTGTGTTGTTTCCCTAAAGGCAGCACACTGTGCCATTCTATATTTATGCCGCTCTAACCCTGTTTTCTGTGTCTGTCCAATAGGGAGCAGACTCCAGGAGCTCCAGGGCTGGGAATAGGCATCGTCGGAACGCCAGGGATGTGCTCTTCACAGAGCCAGCCCCAGCGAGGCCGCCATGCTCCTCCGGGCCCTGCCGGGCTCTGGCTGTGAGTGCAGAGCCTGCCTTCCCCAGGATTCTCGGGGCACGAGCACCTGCCTGCCCTTCAACCAGGTCTTTGGTCTTTGTGTGATCGACCAATGGTTTCCTGCGTTCCCAAACTCATATACCTTTTTTTTTTTTTTTTTGACAGGCAGAGTTAGTGTGAGAGAGAGACAGAGAAAGGTCTTCCTTCCATTGGTTCACCCTCCAAATGGCTGCTATGGCCGGCGCATTGCGCCAATCTGAAGCCAAGAGCCAGGTGCTTCCTCCCGGTCTCCCATGCAGGTGCAGGACCCAAGTACTTGGGCCATCCTCCACTGCCTTCTCGGGCCACAGCAGAGAGCTGGATGAGAAGAGGAGCAACCAGGACAGAATCTGGCGCCCCAACCGGGACTAGAACCCGGGGTGCTGGCACCACAGGTGGAGGATTAGCCTAGTGAGCCGCGGTGCCGGCCTGGAGACCATTTATAAGCCAGAGAAGAGGATGCAATATCCAAATCTCCAAATGTCCCCAGAACCCAAAAGTCAGATGCCATTGCTGCTGAAAACAAAGCAAAATTGGGATATCTATGCACGTGCCACTGCATGCTCTGTGTTCTTTCCCCAATCATTCTATTGTGAGCATTACCTTGTGCTGTTATTTTCAAAGAACATCGTAGTCTAGCATAAGGGTCCACTACGTGGATGTTATCAGAATGCACTTAACGCTTCCCCTGCTGCTGGCTACGCAGGTTGTTTTGCATATTTCACAGTGATAAACATCCTCGCTTTGCCTACTTGTCTTCTTTTCTTAGAGTCAAGTTGTGGGAGTGGAACTGCTAAGTCAGAAGGTAGGGACTTTAAGGCTTTTGCCACCTGTTGCCACATTCCTCTCCAAACGTTGTACAGCAAATCACCCTACCGGTAGGCTGCAAAAGCGGCTGTCTCACAACAGTCTCACCCCCCAGTACTTCAAAAGCAACTGGCCCTACAGGGCCCAGGAAATGTGAGTTGTTAATCTCACTCCCAGTCTTCAGTATGACTTTTAAACCTTAGTCAATTTGGTAGGCCAAATTTATCTCATGTCAGTTTACATGATCACCTAAAGTGAACTTGTCTTCTTTTTTTTTTTTTTTTTTTGTGACAGGCAGAGTGGACAGTGAGAGAGAGAGACAGAGAGAAAGGTCTGCCTTTGCCGTTGGTTCACCCTCCAATGGCTGCCGTGGATGGCGCGCTGCGGCTGGCGCACCGCGCTCATCCAATGGCAGGAGCCAGGTGCTAGGTGCTTTTCCTGGTCTCCCATGGGGTGCAGGGCCCAAGCACTTGCGCCATCCTCCACTGCACTCCAGGGCCACAGCAGAGGGCTGGCCTGGAAGAGGGGCAACCGGGACAGAATCCGGTGCCCCAACCGGGACTAGAACCCGGTGTGCCGGTGCCGCAAGGCGGAGGATTAGCCTGTTGAGCCACGGCGCCGGCCATGAACTTGTCTTTTTAAATGTCTGTTAGTCACCTGTACTCTAACCCGTCTGTGGTGGCCCACCCCCGTTTTTCTATTAGGTATTCATCTTTGGCTTATTGATTTGCAATAGCATTCTGTATGTAATCTTGGTTACATTTGCTTCAAATCTCTCGCTGGTACACTTCGACCATCTGGCTCCTACACCAATTTATTTATGCAAACCACTTTAGAATGAGAGGTCAGAGAGGAAACAACTGGGGGAGACTAGGAGCTCTCGGGCCAGTTCTCGGCGGCTTCCAGGATGCCAGGAGAGGTCTCAGGTGCAGATGGAGGCTGCAAGAGTCCCGTGGATGCAGGGTGGATGTGGGCCTACTGTGTGCCCGGTGCCGGCCAGTACATGATGTCACTTAGTCATTGTAACAGTGCAATGGAGCAGATTTCATCATCCTTCTTTCAAAAAGGGCGCCGTAACCAAGAGTGGCTCCCTGATCACCCAAGGCACCACGCTGGGAGGAAGAGCTGGAACTAGAACGAGGTCAGCGGCAGCCCAAGGGGGACCTCGTGCACCTTTGCTTATGCTTTGGTCACCCCTGCTTCTAAGCCATCCCAATTCTAGCACGGTCTGCTGTATTTACGGGTGTCCACCATGGCATATGTCACACTCAAGACTACTGTGCCCATATGGCCACAAACGGCGATGCTTGGTGGCTTCTCCAAGGGGAGGAGCAGACCCCTGGTTGTGAACATTGAATCCTGGAGGGGTGAGCAGAGCAACAAGGCTTGAGCCGTAGGGCAAAATACTCAGGGCTGAAACTCAGGCCAGGGCTTCGAAACAAAACACACATTCGTTCTGAGGTTACTCCCTTCACATTTAGATCTTACCACTGTGATTGCTAAGTTACCCACTGACACCTGTCCTCCCCTCCCCCACCCACAGGCCCTCCTGGGAGCCACCCCCTATATAGATGCCCTGGGTGGGAGCTGCAGGGCTGGTGTCCCCGCAGAACTGTGCCCAGTTCTGCTTATGGGGTGGTGGGGGACAGAACTAAAAGATAAACTCCCCCGCCCCCTTTACTATCAGCCTAAACGTACTAAATAGTCTGTTTTTAAACCTTTCTGGACGTTTCACGGTAAGGTGCATCCCCCTTCTCATCAAAGCATAGGAGTCCAACACCCACAAAGGCACCAGGTACGAGCGCAGTCAGCCCTCGCTGAGGACCAAGACGTGGCAGCCGCGGGGCCTTACCTGGTCCCCGCAGAGCTGGCACCTTCGTCGGCAGTTGGGACTTCTGCTCGCTCCCGTCCCCAGGTGCTCTTGCGCTGCGCATGTCTGGACTGACTGTCAGTCTCCCCAGGTTTGGCCTCCTCTTTCTTGGTAAAATCTTTGGTGTCTGTGCTGCTGAAAGGTGCAAAGTCTTTTCAATAATTAACTTTGGAAAACATCTTCCGTGTAAAGAATGCACAAGGGGCCCAGCAGTGGGGCGTGGGGCATGGGGAGGAGGAGGGCACTGACACCATGTTCTGCTCCCTGTGGCCATGTGAGCTTGGGCGGATCACCCTACCCCTGGAAGCCTCAGTCTCCCCACCTGTTACTGGAAATCGTAACGCTCAGTTCACGAGGCTGTTAGTGCCGTTAATGAGCACCTGTGCAGAGGCCTGGGGTCTCCCCTTGCATTAAGTGTTTCCAGCCTCCAATTCATGGGGGACACACAGCGGCCCCAAGTGCTCGCTCGGGTTTGAATCACAGCCCATTTATATCCTTAGGTTCTTTCTTAGAGCAAACACGGTCTTATAGTGCTGCTGAGGCCGGAGTTCCCAACGAACCTTCCTAAGTTCCCATTTGCTAACTGGTGTGGATCAGGTCAAGTCTCTTCTTCAGATGTATTTAGCCTCAGTGCACACGAATTGGGGAGGCGAGTGGGTGGGTGGGGGTGTTTGCAATATTTTCCATGCATACAAGGTCTTGGCTTAAATTGTGACTATTTAGATGACATTCCCTGGGAGAATCTGCCTGGCCCCGCCCCTTTTAGACAGGTTAGAAATTTCACAAATTGATGCAGCCAGCAGGCAACCTTGTACAGCTGGGAGGAGCCCCTGAATTGCCTCTGCTGGCACACAGGGCCCAGGGGATTTCGTGACTAGTCTTCATCCAGACTCAGGGAAGAAAGGCAAGCTGGCTTTGGTGCCTGTGAGGCCCGCTTGTCGCTCGGACTGGGCCCGCTCACTTCCCCCGACAGCCCCAGGACGGCAAGGCAGTGGGCTCCCGCCTCCCAGAGAGAGGGGATCTGCTCTCTCTTGGGAAACTTACTAGAAGGGGTGCGTGTGGGGTGCTGCTGGTGATGTTGGATCCCTTAGGGCAAGTTGGTGGGGCCAAGTCTGTGGGCATGACCAGAGAGGAGACAGTGGGGGATCTACGGGGAATGGGCGTCTGTTCTGTGCAGGGTGCAGGGTGGGACCAGACCAGATTTCGCTGAGTTAAAGGGGAGGAGGGAGAAAGAGATAGCAGTTTTTTTTTTTTTTTTAAGGTTTACTTATTATTTGAAAGGCACAGTTAGAGGAGGGAGAGGGAGAGGGAGAGGGAGAGGGAGAGGGAGAGGGAGAGGGAGAGGGAGAGGGAGAGGGAGAGGGAGAGGGAGAGGGAGAGGGAGAGGGAGAGGGAGAGGGAGAGGGAGAGGGAGAGGGAGAGGGAGAGGGAGAGGGAGAGGGAGAGGGAGAGGGAGAGGGAGAGGGAGAGGGAGAGGGAGAGGGAGAGGGAGAGGGAGAGGGAGAGGGAGAGGGAGAGGGAGAGGGAGAGGGAGAGGGAGAGGGAGAGGGAGAGGGAGAGGGAGAGGGAGAGGGAGAGGGAGAGGGAGAGGGAGAGGGAGAGGGAGAGGGAGAGGGAGAGGGAGAGGGAGAGGGAGAGGGAGAGGGAGAGGGAGAGGGAGAGGGAGAGGGAGAGGGAGAGGGAGAGGGAGAGGGAGAGGGAGAGGGAGAGGGAGAGGGAGAGGGAGAGGGAGAGGGAGAGGGAGAGGGAGAGGGAGAGGGAGAGGGAGAGGGAGAGGGAGAGGGAGAGGGAGAGGGAGAGGGAGAGGGAGAGGGAGAGGGAGAGGGAGAGGGAGAGGGAGAGGGAGAGGGAGAGGGAGAGGGAGAGGGAGAGGGAGAGGGAGAGGGAGAGGGACCCTCCATCTGCTGGCTCCGAGATGAGCCTCAGCTTTAAGGCCAGGTCTTCCTGGCTTCTGGAGTCTCCCACATGGGTACAGGGGCCCAAGTCTGCTTTCCCAGGTACATAGGCAAGGAGCTGGATTGGAAGTGAAGCAGCCAGAACTCGAACCGGTGCCCATATTGGATACCGGCATTGTAGGCGGCAGCTCCACGCACTGAGCCACACCCCCCCCCATCAGGTGTTTTACAGTAAGGGATCTGCTGCCATAGAGGAAATAGGTGGAAGCGTTCTCTAAGCATCAAAGTTGCATTCAGCTGAATTCCTTCAAGACAGAGGTGTCTCCCTCCTCACAAATCAATAATGTTCCTGTCTCTCACCTGACTGACCAGAGAGGCAGGTGTGGGGCTTAGACCACTTTCAGTAAGTCAGGACATGGCCCAGAGGTCCTGGTCCTGAGGATTTCCCCCTGACTCCCAGCTGACTCCCCAGGTGGCTCACAGCCCCCTCCCCTCCATCCCCCCAGCCCACCCCAGCCAGATTTTCCCACTGCCAGTCTTACGTCCACCAAGTCTGCTCTGACTCTGCTTTGCCCCAAATCCCTAGTTTTGCTGTCGTTTTAAACTGGCCTCTGGCATTTAAATGCTCTGTAGTCTAAAACTGTACAAGGTCTATGCCTTTTCTTTCCAAGTGGACCGAAAGCTCCTTAAAGCTGAGGCCCATCTCGGAGCCAGGCTGTGTTGCTGTGAGTGTTCTCCTGCGGGACCACGGCCTGACACGCTCAGCGAACTTCAAAACTGGGATGAATGCTTTTATTGTGCAAAACACCCCAGATGGCTTAAGATAAAAGTTGATTATATTTTTCTGATTCAAAAAGCTACTTTCTTCAAAGCGTCAGAATTCTTAAACAATTAAAAAAAAAAAAACTATTACCTCTAAGCGAGTTCTCAGCAAAGTAGAGTTAGGCTACAGAGGCCAAGGGACCAGAGATTGTTTGACCAGCAGGACAGAGACTACATCACATTTGTGAACCTCTGGTGATTTGAACCTCAGTTTCTTCAACTATAACACAGGAATAATCCTACTCTGCGTTATTGTGAAGTTTAACATTAATACACGTTAAGTGGCCTAACTCAGTGACCGCTGCGTATCAGACACTGAAAATGGTCGCTGCTGTTTCCACCATAAAGAGTAATAATAACAGTATTATCACTAGTAGTGGGAAATCCGAAATCGCTCCTGTGAGAAAACTGAGTTTTGCCAGAAATTCATTGTTACGAAGGGCAGCCTTCCGTCCCATGTGGCTCTTGCTGATTCTTCCCTTTGATCTTTTATTCACAAAGTCCAAGAAGCAATAGTAACTCTCTTTATTATAATTCGCTCAACAAGTATCTGTGTGGCTTTGCTGTGCAATAATCTGAGGGATTGCGGCGATAAGTGTGACCCGTCGGTCATGACCTTGAAGATTCTGATCTGTTTTGGTTGCACGTCTGATGCTTCCCTGTGCTACCCTTCAGAGTCTATGGACAGATAGACCACGAAATAGTCCTCTTCCCTGTCCGCAATCACAGGCACAGAGGAGCTGACCCAGAGGGCATAGTTCATGTACACATGGATTTAAGAGCTTCAGACACTTGGGGTGGGCATTGGGCACAGTGGCTAAGCTTCGTGTTGGGATCCCCATATATCAGAGTGCCTGGGTTCAAATCCTGACTCTGCCCTCTGTTCCAGCTTCCTGCTAATATGCATCCTGGAAAACAGCAGGTGCTAATGACTCAGGTGGTTGGGTCTCCGCCACCCACATGGAGACCTGCATTGAGTTCTTGGCTCCTGGCTTCAGCCTCACCCATCCTGGGATGTTGCAGGTACCGGAGAGTGAAGCGGTGGATGGGACACCTCTGTCTGCCTTTCAAAACACACAGAATAAAAACAAGGAGTTTCAAACGCTCGACTGCTATAGCAAGTTCCTAACAACCTCGCCACACGCAATGGGAGCCAGGTTTCACACCTTTGGGGCCCATCTAGGGTGGGTCCTCCCGAGGCGTGCCACATGACCCCTTCAACCTATGGGAAGACCAAGACACACAACTTCCTGTTCAGGTAGAACAAGCCCATGGCCTCACAGAATTGGAGGAGTTTGTATTCAGGAGGTTTGTCACCAGGTAACTCGATTCCTTGGTTTGTCATTGAGTTTGGGAAAAACAGTGATTTGCTGTTGGCATCACACAGTCCACCCTTCTTCTAGTACTTGAGCCGGGTGATGCTCCCAGAAGCAAAGAAACCACACAGACTGGCTACAAGACATCTGCCCCGGTTCTCTCGACAATGCTGAGCCACCCCAGCGTTAACCGAGTAGTTCTTAGCTTGAGCAGGAGAGGAAAACAAGCAGAAATCTCACATTTATACAAGACCCTCACAACACAGAACCGAATCCACCCAGCTTGGGAACTCCTTGTTCCGGTCCTCACATCACTTGCCACGCAGTCTTGATACAGCCAAAAAACGAGAAAGAAGGAAATACAATGACCTCTTCCCTCCATCTCCAGCCCTCCCTCAACTGGGACCCCTGATCCTGGGAGATACTAAGAGTCTGTCTCAGAGCCCCCTCTTCGAAAAACCTGTGGGTCCCTTTGGGTCACCGAGATTAGGGCTCAATCACAAGAGCTCACGATGCCTTGGCTGGCGTAATAGGCAGCTCTCTGCACAGTCACAAATAATAACCACCTCTGTCTGCCTACTTGCGAGTGCCATAGACGCGTGTTGTCGCCCATCCCCACAGGAGATCTTAATTAAAGCTTAATTCTGTTCCACAAACACATTTTGGAATTCAGGGGGTGGGATTTTTGAGTTTAGGAAATGCAATGCCTAATAAGCAGGCAGGAAAGGGAACGTAAACATGCGCTGAGCCCTGGAACGCGTCCGTCCCTCCCCAGCGTGGCTCCGAACCCCCGGCCCTGGGAACGCCCTCGCGGGGCAGTCTGGCCTGTGCCGTCTTCATACGACCAAGGGTGTGATCAGACACGGAGCAGCCTGCTGGGTCTCTGATGCTGACGTCCCCAAGTGTGCCAGACACAGGAGTTAAGAAAGCAATTGAGTCTCCAGAGGCGACGGGATTTTATTGGTCACTCTCTCCGTTAGCAAGAAGGCGAGCCCGGGGGAGGTGGTGGCGCTGGCCCGTCTGCCTGCTCCCTGCACACACCACCTCCCGGGACCGTCCATGACATGGCCTCTGGCGCCTCCCTGGTGTCCCCCTCCCCCTGGCTCGGCCATGCCGTGTGCCTTGCATGGGCAGCTTACCACACGAGGTAAATTTTACTGGGCCTCCTGGGGCCAGGCAGGCACAGCACGGGGGTCTCAGCCGGGGTCGGGCAGGAGATGGGGAAGTAGCACAGGGTTGCTGGGGACTCGGGCACGGGGCCCGGGGAGGAGGACGTGGGGCTTGGAAAGATGGGGAAGGTGACAGGAGGGAGGTAGGGGGAAGGGCCCTGGGCCGAGGGGGAGGCAGGTGGCACGAGTGGCAGGAGGAGGCAGCAGTAATTGGTACTGGGCTGTGGGGCCGGGGAGAAAGCAAAGACGGAGCAGTAAGGGGAATACTCGACGCGGAACAGGGGGTGCTCGCTGCTGCCACCTGCACAAAAGAGAAAGAGCAGTCAGGGCGCAGCACTCACGGGCAGGGGAGAGGATGCGCACACACACACACACACACACACACACACACACGCAACGCCCACAAATGAAGCAAAATGCAGAGGATGTCCTTCTGGGTGGGAGAGGGGGCTCAGAGGTCAGAGGGGCAGCAGGCCCAAGAGGCGCCAGCTTGCAACCAAGTCACTGAGGAGCTAACCGAGGGGATGGCACCCCCATCACACCCCCTTCCAGCCAAGAGCCTCTGGCATCCTTGACAGACCTGGGGAAGCTCTCCCCTCCACGTAGCTGCAGCCAAGTGCGGATGCAGTGGGGCTAGCGGCCCGGGGCGGGGGTCTCAACTCGGGAAGGCGCCCGCCCCCATCCTCCAGCTGCCCCCTTGGGAGGCTGTGGCTGTGCCCTAACCCCGCCTTTCTGCTGCAGAGTGGAACAGATGGGGGGGGCAGGGGGAGAAAGAAGCAGAGAGATCCTGGGGGAGGGGGCGGAGGGAGGGATCACAGGAAGGGAGAGGGGCCAAGGTGAGAGACGGGGGCCCCAAGGGGTGTTGGGGGCAGCTAGTGATCTGTTCACCCTCCCCTCTGACTGCGGGCTCTGTTCAGAACCACACCCCGCCCTGCCCCGGAGCAGCCGGGTCACCCTGACTCTGCCGCGTACCTGCGTGGACCCCGCTTCCCCGTGCGCAAGTTGAGCCAGGTGTTTTCTCTGGCCTAGCCCCTCCTAGGAGGTCCTCAGGCCAGCAGCCTGGATGTCCCCTGGGAGCATCTCAGAGCCGCCACACTTCTCGTCAGCTGACCTGGACCAGAACCGCCTGCAGGGCCGGGAGCCCCGAGCGCAGGGCTCCGAGGCGGGTTCGGGACGCAGGCGTCTGTGCGTGGGTGAAGCCCCTCCCGAGGTCCTACCTACAGAGGAGTTTGGGATTTGCTGCTGCTGAAAGCAGTACCCACCCTACAGTGCACGGCTGAGACTGCTGTCGCCGTGAGGCCGTGCCTGCTACAGGGGAGATGAATGCATCCTGACTGCTTCCCTCCCGACTCTTCCCTAGCTGTCCACGGCCCAGGGGCTGCCCATCATCCCTCCTGTTCCCGCCGCTCGCCCGGGGAGACGCTCGTGCAGTCTCCGCCTCCTTAGGGTCCCGCCAGCAGCAGGTACCCAGGACTTGCTGGCATTTCCCGCTGGCTGCCAGGCTGGCACCTCAAAGACCACACCACAAGATGGGCCCCGCCCTCTGCTTCGTGCATTCTCAGCTCATTCCCCGTGCAGATCCCTTTCAGGATGGCGCTCCATCACCTTCAGCACAGCAGCCAAGGCCCTGGTGCCTGTAGGACCTCAACTCTATGCTCTGATTTCCTTATCTAGGGCCTGAGCCTGGACCAAAGCTTGCCAAACTCCAATGTGTGTACAAATATCCCCGCCGTCTTACTAATGCAGATTCTGCACCAGGACGTCTGGGTTGGGACCTGGGGCTCTGCATTGTTTTTTTTTATATTGATTGATTGATTTGAAAAGCAAATTTACAGAGAGAGGTAGAGACAGAGTGAGAGGTCTTCCATCCACTGATTCACTCCCCAAATGGCTGCATCGGCCAGACCTGGGCCAATTGGAAGCCAGGAGCCAGGAGCTTCTTCCGGGTCTCCCACATGGGTGCGGGTGCCCAAGCACTCGGGCCATCCTCCACAGCCCTCCCATGCACATTAGCAGAGAGCTGGATTGGAAGTGGAGCAGCCAGGTCTCAATGGGCGCCCATATGGGAACGCAGGCAGAGGCTTAGCCTACTATGCCACAGTGCTGGCCCTGGGGCTCTGCATTCCTAACAAGCTCTCAAGTGATGCTTCTGCTACTGGTCTGGGGACTTGGAAGCACAAGGCCACAGGCGATTTGGAGCTCCCTGTCGTCCACCTGTCTCTGCTCCAGGCCTTTGCCCACTAAGCAACTCGAGCTGGGCCCATCCTCCTTGCCCAGTTCACCTGGTGGAGTGCCCTGTCCTTTAGGATTTTCACCTGGCTCCGCCCCTCCCCACGAGTTCTTGAACTGACCTCAGTCAAGGCAAGCACCACACTGTTTGCCTTCTCTGGGTCCTGCCTGTCTACTAGGCGTGAGCCCCTGCAGGGCGGGTCCTGTGTGTCTTATGTCTGTACCCCAGTACCTGGCAGGTGAGGGCGCAGTCAGTGGAGTGTTGCCTAAATGAGTGATGGCTGAGAAAACTAACTCGCTCTGGCGTCAGACACCCTGGGCTGGGTTTTGGGGGCGGCTGAATGTGTTTGAAGGTATCCGCAGGTGCTGGATAAGAGAAGACTTCACCAGTGCGTGCATGATCCAGTTACAGCCTCTCTGGCCTCTCAAGCTTATGTTTCTTTGGTCAAGTGGTTTTTGTACAGAGATCTAACCCTGGAGCCGCAGGTGGTGCTGGGACAGGCTTCATAGGCAGAGCAGGGGCTGGGGGTTAAGCTTGACCTAAGGCCTCCTGTGCGCCTGGGGAGGTGGGGGATGACTCCGTTTCCCCAACGTTCAGTGAGGTTGCCAGCTCACATCTTTAGGGCTACACGGTGGGACAACCAGGCTCAGAGCCAGCATTGCAAATGCTGGGCTCGGTGACATCCCTGAATCCCTGTTTCACACAGCGTCACACAAAACAGACGGAGAGTTAGGGTTCTCCATATTAAAGTGGGATTGGGCACTTAAGCTGTTTTTGTTTTTTCTAATTTGGGCAGCCAGTTGGAAAGTTGTTGGGCCCCATTTGGACTTGCTGGGAAACCCATGAACTTGGCCTTTTGGAGACAATTATGAATAGGATTTATTTGCAAGATAAATTATGAAGATTTGGGATTCGCCCTCAAATTTTGCTTCCAGGCTGCTTTTCAAGGAAATAGTTTCCAATCCCAAAGACACCACAGTTATTTTAGATTTTATCTTTTAAGATCAGAATCCACTGATTTTCTTAGTTTTACAAGAACATGTCTTCATGAGCCACAATAAGGCTTGTGATTCCTACGCAGCTGAATCTGGTAATGAGTAACCTTGAACTTGGTGGTGAGTGAGGATAATCTCAGAACACTTGGCTTTATTTTAAAGGGCAGGATTTTGGAAGCAGGCTCCCAGGTCTGCATCCAGATCCATTTTCCTGGAACATTCCAGGGGGACTCTGCCCAGTTCCAGGTGAGAGCCGAGGGAGGAGCAGGCACACTGGCTGCCCACATGCCCGGCCCGGGGAGCTCCTCTGGGTCCCAGCACGGCGCCTTGGGATGCCTCTCCGTGTTCTGGGAAGGCGAGCTGGCTCCTTCCTGACTCAGTCTGGGACTGGAAAAGCCTTTGAGAGTGGACAGGAATCGGAGGCCACCCCAGCCCCGCTGCCGTCCGCACTCCCCTGTGCTTGCTGGGCCAGCTGCCTGCTCTGCCTCAGGGTCCACGCGGAATTCTGAAGGAAGAAAACACGAGTCGGCAGGACCTTCGCCTTGCCGTGGACGGTGGCACCAGGCTGACTCGCTGCCCAGCTTCCCCGCGGCTCTTGGAGGTAAGGTGCATCTCTGGCTTGCTGAGCGCTTTCTGACAATTCATCTTCTTCCATTTTGGGGTCTGGCTTTGGAAGCTCAGAGAGTAGTAAAAGTGTCCGGACCGGCGCTGATGTTAGAGATTTTTCTTTTTTTTAATTTTTTTTTGTTAGAGATTTTAAAAAATACAACTCTGATTTTTGTAAAAGTAAAACAGATAAGTGGTGGCAGGGCAGCCTCAAGAGGAATACTCGGTTTCTGGTCCATCCTGCTAACCACACGCTGCTCCGGTGCGCCGGGCGTCGTTGCTGTGATTCCTCGGGCAGCCGTGGTTGTGGGCTCACTTTTGACCTCGGAATCATCACAGCAAGGCAAGATCTGTCTGTGCCCCACTTTGCAGGTGGGGAGACTGAGGCACAGAGATGTGATTTGCCCAAAGGCAGAGAGCAAACAAGCGCCGTGGCCTGGATGCTAATCTCAGCATCTTGACTCCAAAGCACAACGTGCCCACGAATTGTAAGCCCCGAGCATGGACGGACGGGACAAGGAGCACCCCAGACCGGATGCCCAGGGACAGCTCCATGCAACCCATAGACTCAGCTGGGGTGCGGGGGTTCCTTCCAACAGTGGGAGGGGTGATGAGAACCTGACGCTTCCTGGTTAGAGATCCGTCTGGAGAGACACGGACGGCTGTGTTATAAACAGCTGTCCCAGGGGTTCCGGATGCAGCTCAGAGAGGGAAGGGAATGGCTGGTGCCATGGACCAGCATTCCATAGGTGTGCCGTGAGTAGGCGACATTCCCCAGCTGCGTGGAAGGCCAGCCTGCTGGGCGCCCCAGGCTGCCGTTCTGCTCGCGTTCTGCCGCTCTGCCTGACGTGGGAGGCAGTGCTGACTTTCGGCCAGCTTCAGATCACCCCACCACGCTTTAGCAAAACATTTCTCACAGAGGCAAAGAAAAGCAGGAAACTGAATTTGGTTAGTGAATTACAACAATGTGCCCAAATCCTCTTAGGCGGGAACAGCAGGGGGTGGGGGGTATCTTGATCGTCTGCATCATCACCACGGATCTTCCGGGGCGGCCCACGTCCTTGTGCTAATTAGGGAACGCCGAGGGTCAGGCCACACGTGTGAAACGCGTGCCTCGCGACACGCCGACGCTTCGCTTTGAGCCAGCTTCTCCGTCAGCCCAGAGCACTGCACAGCCGGCTAGCAACTGCCATCCGTCACCAGGCTGCTCCTCGGTGGCTCCCAGTGTGATATTCTTCAAGTGTGACGTGTTACAGCAGGGCAGGGGACGGCCGAGTGGGGCCCTCGAAACTGTCTGGATTGGCCCTGCCAGGGACTTGAAACTCAGAGCCGCCAGAGCAGGCTGACTTTTCAGCTGATCGTGTTGTCTGGCCTGGGAATGATATAAATATCCGAGCGGCCCTTGGCAGAAGAAAGCTTCCCCGGCTGTTTATAGAATGGGAAGTGAGTAAAGTCCCCATTTCTGTCAGGGCCATAAGTTCCATTTGGGTTCCGCTCCGTCTGACACGCATCTGCACCAAGTGGGCCCCGCACACTCCATTGGGCGGCTCTGCCCGGAGCACACGGCTCTCTGGCCTTAGCAAGAAGCCCAAAGATTATCCTGAACAAACGGAGCTGCACTGTGTAAACTGCAATTCAAATCTTTGCAATGAAAAACATCCTCAGTCCAATCCGTTACAACCTGCGTTTGGGCTGCCCACGAGAATCGCTGTATTGCTCTATTTCAGCGCTCAGACAGCTGCATTAATAGCCTGGCTCTTTCGGGGCAGGCACTGTGGCATGGTTGGTTAAAGGGCCACCTGCAGTGCTGGCATCCCATATGGGCGCCGGTTCAAGTCCTGGCTGGGCCCCTGCGCCTATGTGGGAGACCAATGCAGCTCCTGGCTTCCGCCTGGCCGTTGCAGCCATTTGGGGAGTGAACCAGCAGATGGAAGAGCTCTTTCCGTAACTGACTTTCAAATAAATGAATCTTTACAAAAAAACAAAAAACCTAGCCTTTTCCTATTGAAGAGACTTAAAGAAATCTTGCTCCTGACTCCCTAAGGAGCAAGACCCAGGCTTTTTGCCTAACACAACATGGTTTTGCAAGTCAGCTTGGGTTTGACTTCACTGGAGCCGGCAATGCGGGCGGCTGATCTGATGGGAAGACCTAACTGGGCCAGTGGTCACACGACAGGAGCTACTCAGGATTCGGCAGGACTGTGATTCGGGTTTGAATGTATCCCGTGCTGTTTATGAATTCTTCTGCAGCTCCTTTGCTCCCTTCCAAAGCGGAAGGCAAGGCCCTGTGTCCTGATCCACCCCCATGCCAGGCTCCCAGGGGAGGCAAGTCCCAGGGGTGTGGCTTTGGCGGGGATGAGCCCGAGGGACTCCACATTTCCAGCTGGCTGCTGGCCCTTTCCTGGGTACAATTAAGTCACCCCTGCCCCGAGCACAAGGCTGGCCCTTGCTTCAAAGGCAGCCAACGAGTGAATTATTTACCAAATTGCACAAAAGGGAGGATTTATCAAGCTCCCTTTCTCCCATGGAGGCCAAACCCAGACCCGGAGGACTTTATTACTCCCTCGCTTGCCATAAATCGTGCTATTGAGATGCCTTTGAAAGCTGCTCTTCATGCCCTGGCCCAAGTCGTAAAACTCGATACCTGAGGCTACACGCCTGTGTCTCTGTGACTTGGGCTCTGGGCAGCGCCACCCAAGGCAGGTGGCTGGGGGAAGCGGGGCGGCGGGGACAGTGACTCCACCTCGTTCCTGCCTCCTGGACCTGAGGTTCTACACTGGCCTTATTCTGATGGATTGCATAGCATCCTTCATCTCCTCAAACCTGGATTAGCTCTTTGGGGAAGGCTGGGTTTAGCCAATACCACCAGTTTGACTGGCACATTAAGACGGGAGCTGTAGATGGTGTGGATTTCAGTGGCCACTCACTTGCAGGGGCTTTGCTGGGGCCTGCTCTCTCTGGTTTCCTTGGAGTCATAGTACTTTTGTGTTTCTGCTTGACTGGTGTCTGGTCAATGGCTGGAAGTCTGGAATCACACTTGACCGTAGATACCTTGGGAGATGATTTTGGTTCGGTCAGAGGCTCCTCCTCACCAGAACTCTACGAAGAAAACAAAAGATTTCTGGGTATCAGTGGCCACATAGGTCGCTTTTCTTGAGGCAGAGAGAGGGAAAAAAAAAACCAAAAAACAAAAAGAAATGAGGCAGATGCAGTGACCCCTCCAGCAATAACCCTGGCCCCCATGGCCATGCTCGGCACCACTCCACCCGTGAGATGCTGAAGGGCTGGGCGCAGCCACTTAGAAATCACAGCAAAATGTGGCTGGCATGTGGCAGCAGCGAAGCCGCTGCCCGGGATGCCCGTGTCCCCCACTGTAGTCCCTGGAGGAGCCGCAGCTTCTCTGCTTCCAAACACGCACCCCTAGGAGATGCCGACGACGGCTCAAGTGGTTGGGTCCTTGTCGCCTACTGGGAGACCTGGATTGAGTTCCCTGCTCCTGGCTTTAACCTGGCCCAGCCCTGGCTTTTATGGGTATTTGGGAAGTGAACTAGTGGATAGAAGATCTATCTCTCTCCCTCTCTCCCTCTCTCCCTCTTTCCCTCTCTCCCTCTCTCCCTCTTTCCCTCTCTCCCTCTCTCCCTCTCTCCCTCTCTCCCTCTCTCCCTCTCTCCCTTTTAAATAAAACGAACAAAAGGGATAAATAAAAGCTACAAAGAGAGCCCAACTGCAAAGCTGAGACTGTGAACATTCTGTAGAGCCTTAGGAAAAGGATGCGTTCGGAGTCTGTTTTGTGAAACATCCTGAAAAGAACGCGTTTCTGACCCCTAGATAATTTGACGACCAATAAATAGCTCATGTTAAAAGATACATGGGAAAGCAACCGGGGAGAGAAAGCAGGGCTTTTAACCTTCTTGCTGTTTGTTATTTGAGCCTCTTTGGAGATAGGTCAGGGAAAATTTCCTTATGTTAATCATATGCTTGACAGTGAGTGAAAAGGAAATTTAGACAGCCGAGGTGGGACTGATTAAATCAGATCTCGGCCTCAATATTCTGATTCACTGGGTGCAACTCCAGACGGACTAATCTTCCAGAAAGCCCCCACCCTGTCAGTCTCCTATAAAGAAGTCAGCGTAAATCTGTGCTCGGACAAATCAGGATTCCTGCGGTGTCAGAATCCCGCCACCCAGCCTTACAGACACAACAAAAATTATTCAGGCATTGGACAGTTTTATCCTCCGCCACGCTGACATCCACCTGCGAAACGATGAAGACAACCTGCGTGTAAACGGCTCTGAGAAACCTGATCTTAGACACCGTGCAGCCTCACGGTGTCGGGTGCTGGTGTTAGCACCATCTGCTGGGTTGTCCCCTCCACGAGAACAATCACAAGGTGGCCCCCGACCCCTGCGTCACACATCGGCCCCGCCCTGGGGAGGCCTCTGCAGATGCGCCCCTCTGCGGACACGGGGGCTGAATTAACGTCCCCGGCTGCTGACGTTTGTGTTGATCTTGCTCATCCTGCCTCCTGACAGTCATGACACTTTAATTTCACAGGCTCCTGACTCGGGCGAATACCTGAATAGCTCTGAATTATTGGGTGCGATGTCAGACACACTGAACTCTTAGAAAGTCCCCCACTTGTCAGTCTTCCACAAAGAAGTCTCTATAAATCAGCAGGTGCACAGATCCCTACCCACCAATGCCATAAATCAGTTTTTACATGTCGGGTTTGGGTAGAGCTGACAAACACACATAATTATTGTCTGCCGTCCATTTGCGGAAAACACCCCCCTACACACACACACACACACAGGAAGGGGCAGGACAAGCGCCCGGCATCAGCAGTGGCCCTTTGGAGTCTGCAACTTCATAGCAGTCCCAGACAAGCGATCTGCAATGTCAAAGCTGAACCACTATGAACGTGAGTCAGGTTCTCTATTCTCAGACAAGGAAATGAGGTGGGGAAGGGAAGAAGCCAGCGCTGCAGCACTGTGAGTTATACCAGCGCCCTACATCAGAGCGCCAGCGTGAGTCCTGACTGTTCTGCTTGCCATCCAGCTCCCTACAAATGCACCAGGGAAAGCAGAAGATGCCCCAAGTCCTTGGGCACCTGCCACCCATATGGGAGATCTGGATGGAGTTCCAGGCTCCTGGCTTTGGCCTGGCCCAACCTGGGCCATTGCAGCCATTTGGGGAGTGAGCCAGCAAATGGAACATATCTCTCTTTCTCTTTCTCTCTCTGTGTTGCTTTTCCCTTTAAATAAATAAATAAATCTATTTTAAAAATAAAAGGAAATGTGGGAAAATGTTAATTATGATGCCTAATACTGTCATTCTAACTGGGCTCTGGAAGTCATAGTCCTAGAATTGGGAGCCAAGAACAACAGGAGTGAGCATGGGATGGGATTTCTTCCACAAACTTCCCAACACAACCAGCTGGCGTTAGTGGGCCAAGTCTGCTCACACAGGGCCTGCCCGTTGGCCCTTGTTTCCAGCCAGCAGAAAGGTGGGACAGTACCTGTGACCACAGCACCAGGAACAGGTGTCTGCCATTAGTGGGCCCATCCCTGTCACCTCCACCCAGAGCTGGAGGTCATTCCTTGCCTAGGCAGAGGTGAGCAAGGAGGGGTTAGCAAGGAAACGCCTGCAGGTGGGACATGAGGCTGAGCTGACCCCCCCCCCCCATTAGGTCTCCAGCCAAAGGGGCGCCGGACAGCCTGGGCTAATGAAAGGCTGCCTCCTAGGAACAGGGCTGTGCCCTGGCGTTCCAGCTCCATCTCTCTCTGATTCCTGCTTCCATCAGCCTTGGTTCCAGGAGAGCCTAGAAACTACAAGAGAAGCACATGTTTGGTTGGCGGGAACTGAAGCCACAAGGGCCAGACCTATCATGCGCACACTGTGTGGGTGTGCAAGGGAGCTCGTCCTGCCCGCCCGAGTCATCCTAAATGATCACTGCTACTTTGTGGTCTTTATTCACAGCCTCTTGCCATCTCAGCCATTCTCACCCACGCTCCCTCCTGAACTCATGGGTTCATCCGGCAGAATGAGCCTTGGATGGGTATTGAAGGTTCTGGAATCCAGCTCCCCAGAAGTGAATCCTGGCTCTTGCCCAGAGTAATGTTGTGTGACACTGGGTTCATTCATTTCTCTGCACCTCAAATGTCCTGATCCAGGAGCAGCAGTAGATATTTTGGTGTGGATTAATGTATATTAATTAGTTAGTAGCATATCTTTTGTGAGGATTAAATGAACTAAGATATGTATATAGCCCTTAAAATAGCGCTATATCCACATAACACAGTGAGTGCCATGTATGTGTTGGCTTCTGTAATTAGCTATTCATGTCCAGCCAATTTTTGTACATTAACTGCCCACTGTTGAAACCAAAGTCAAAGACCCCAATCAAAAATCCTATTGGATTTCACCTATTTTAAAAAGGCATGAACGGTGAGGTGGACTCTGACTTCTTCTCCAGGCCACTTCATTTACGATCATCATGAAGAACCAGCAGAGAAGTCTATAGTCTTAAGAAAACATGGTGCAAATTTCTTTCAGACAATAAAGCTCTCGTGGCCAATATTTAACAGCATTTACAGATTATCAAACAGTAGTAATTAAACATTTTGACTCATTTTTGATTTAGAAATTTTGTCTTTTCCTCCTGTAATTTTGAAAATTGCAATGTTCGTACATTCCTAAGCTGCTATGTCACACGGAGGTGGAGGCAACATCACACAGCACTCCTTCAGACAGAGAAAACCAGCTTTATATTTCAAAATCAAAGCCTGGAACAGCAGAAGCAAAAACAAACATCCCAACCTATCTGACATAGATGATATTTTAAGTTCTCTATTGGGAATTTGATGAAAGTCCTAATAAAACCCTGCTAACTACCATAAGTTATCAACAAAATTACTAAGTATTTTCTGGAGTGCTGATGTTTTTGTATTTAAGGTTTTCCAATGGTTCCCAACTTGGTCTTTGGTCATCATACATAATGGAGTGGGGCTTTGCCCAGGGCTAGGCGTGCTCACAAGCAAGGGAACCCAGTCTCTCATCTGTCCTCTTAGACAACACATCCTTGCCGGCCTTTAGGGTTAACCACTTATCAAAAGGAATCCACTGAATTGAGGGAGGGTAGAGTTGGCCCTACAAGGTTCTAGTTACCAGACTCAAGAAGTCATTTGCTTCTCCCATAGATAAGACCCTGTTGGCCAGCGTTGGCCAGAGGGGTTTGTTTAGCGAAATTTCAAGTCTGGGGCAGAAGGTAATCCCTTAGACTTACAGAAACCCCTTGGCCACCATAAAAATTCCCCAAAAAACCCCACATTGCTGACCAGTCAAAGGAAGATCGCGGGCTCCAGCGACTAGCCAGGAACTTGGACACGAGCTGTACACGCACTTCTCAGCTCCAATTTCAATCGATAACCTTCACCCCAACTCCATGGGGAGCGCGGAAGTACTGAGCACCGTGTGAGGGGTCAAGTCAGAGCTCCTGCAAGACGCACACGCGGGGCTGGGGCGTGGGATGCATCTCCCCGGGGAGGCGAAAAGGACTAGATTTTTTTAAACTGGGACCTGACAACTTTGAGTCTGAAATGGGAAGGTGACAATGAAGACAGATGATCAGAAGAGCAAGTCGGCTGAAGCAGCCAGGGACAAAAAAGGCTGCAAGTTGTTTTCCTGCTCTCGCCGCCTGGCTGCTTTGCAAGACCCAGGAACCCGGTCCTCAGCCGGCGTGCCACCCCCGCCCCTCCCCGAGCTGCGCGGCCCGATCCCGACGGCTGTGTAGGACACCCACAGTCTGCCCCGGGGTTGCGGGGTTGGGGGTGGGAGGCTGAGCGGAGTGTACCCTGGCGCCGGGCGGATGGGGGCACCGCTTGCTGTGAAGCCGAGGAGAGATCGGTGTGGGGAGAAGCCTGCGTGTTTCCTACATTGCAGCACATCTCAGGAGATTACGCAAGAGTGTGATGGAGGCAGCGAACCTTGACAGAGACAACATGGGCAGGGTGACCAGGTGCAGACGAGTGCCCGCTGAGCGCCGTGCCGGACGCGCGCGTCCACACTGTGCCTCACACACAGGAAAGCGAGGGCAGCTTGTAGACAGCGTTCAGAGGACCGGCGCCTTCACATAGGCGTGTGAACCCGCTCTACACCCAGGGTTACTGCAGCACCAAACAGGCCACGCTTTCTCCTGTCCAGAAAAACTCTAGGGGCAGCCACAGAAAAACTTTGGGGGTGCCACAGTTGCACCCTTGAATAACAATATGGGACAAGGATCTGCAGCCAGACAGCTGCTGACCCTCATTTGTCTCCCCGCCCCCACCCACCACGCCCCGACCACGTGGCGGCAAGTGGGGCTGGGTCAGACCCGGATCGGCACTAAAAGCCTTTGTTCTCCATTTTGCCGCAAGTCAGCTGGTCTGTGTGTGCATACACGCCCCTGACCCCTGTCTCTCTCCGCCATGGAGCGCTGTAGCGAGCTCTCAGCTGCCCCCAGTCTCCTCCTGATTCTCATGCTTGCAGACTGGAACGGCCCAGCCGGACGCTGGGACCTCACAGCATCCGTGGCCTTGGGGGTCTGAGTCTTCTCATGTTGAATCGCGTGGGGTCTGCGCTTGCATGGAGAGGCAAGCGGGACGTAGGACTCGCTTCCCGATTGTTGTCCATCATAGAGACGCAAGCCCCTGGTAACAAGCGCAGCGGGCCTTCTGACATCTGCAGGGTATTTCCCACAGGGCAAGGTGATCCTTTGCGGGCTGCGGGAATCACCCGCGGGCGGGGTGACCGCATTCCCATGCTCTGGGTTTCTTGCTACTGGGGATACCGTGTACAATGTTCTCTGGCTGTGGCAGGGGTGGGACTCCACGTGGTGGGCAGTGGGGAAGGCAGCCGGCCATAGGTGGCCAGAAGACACTGGATTTGAAAAATCTGAGCACGGAGAGGCAGGGCTGAGTGGCACACTGAGATGCCCTTGGGTGGGTCGTTTCCCGTGCACTCATATTCTTTTAGCTGAGAGGAGCCCCCAAGCTCAGAGGGTGTGCGGGCTCGGTCACCAGGCCCAGCTGCTCCCTGCAGCTGCCCCCTGAGGTCACAGGGCGTGGGAAGCAGGGGAGGAGCACCGTCTGCACCCACACTGTCTCCACCGCCAAGCTGGGAGCCGCGAGGGACGCCGGAACCAGAGGCTGGCAGCTGGAGAGACCACCTGAGTGTCTTACTAGCAGAATGTAAAACGACATTGTATAAGTGACCAGTGAGGTCACAGGGAAACCCTGAGATGTGAGGGTGAGGGAAGGCGGTGGTGTGCGCTGGGGCTCCCCTGGGCTCCGGCTAAGCTGGAGATGGCAGGGGAGCCAAGGCGCAGAGGGAGTGGACCCCGCAGGCAGGCTTCCGGGAGGGAGAGGTGAGTGGCCAGAGCAGGGGTGGGGGTCAGACTAGGGAGCCCTGAGATTCCAGACAGGTTTGAGAGTCAGTGGGATAGAGAATGGGGCCCAGCGGAAGCTTCCAGAGTGGGGAAATGCTTGGCGTGGGACTGAAGATTTGCTTGTGTATTTCTGCCAGAAGCAGAAAACAAAGATGTCTTGCAATTTGCCCATGAAATGATCTCTCTGTAGTCCCAATGGTTATTTTTGTAAAGTACAATTCTTTCCTTTATTACAAAAGAAATGCATGCTCATAATGGAAAAATAAAGGCAAGCATAAAGAAGAGAACATTTAAAGCATCCACAAATCCACTGACCTTGAAATAAACACTGCTAACAGGTTGGTCTGCGTTCTTTCAGACCCTTTTCAGGGCTGTGAAGGAGCCGGCCAGCCCCCCCACCCCGTTCCTGCCCCAGCTGCAGGAGTCGGAATGCGGCTGCCGCCTGGCCAGGTGAGTGCGAGCAGAGGATGTGTGCGACCTGCTTCAGGGACAGTCTCGGGCCCCACACCCTACACCTCCGCCTGCCCAAGGTCAGGTCCAGCAACCCGGCATCAGCGTGACCCCTGAAAGTCTGTGTGGAGAAGCATCGTCTGCAGCCGGACTGGTCCATGTGTGAGACACAAACCTCCATCTTGATCGAGCCATTGCATTCCTGGTCCCTCTGCTACAGTAGCTCACACGTCCTAACACACGTGACCCAACAAGCATACCTGACCTAACATACATGACCTAGTGCATGCAGGTGTATAAGCACACGGGTACAGAAGCAGAACTGTCCCATACGCATTGTGTCACTTACACTGCAGTGATAACTTTCTGTGAATTTTTTCCACCTTAATTTGAAATTTTCCAAACCTACAGAGTTGAAAACTAGTACAAGGAATACCTATTACCCTTACCACTGCCAGTTCTCTCTCACACACACTATGTGTGTGTGTGTGTGGGGGGGGGTTTAAAGATTTATTTTTGTTTACCTGAAAGGCAGAGTTACAGAAAGAGAGAGAGGGACACACACACACACACACACAGAGAGAGAGAGAGAGAGAGAGGTCTTCTATGCACTGGTTCACTCCCCAGATGGCCAGAGCCGGACTGGTCTGGAGCCAGGAGCCAGGAGCCAGGAATCTCTTCCAGGTCTCCCACATGGGTGCAGGGGCCCAAGCATGTGGGCCATCCTCTACTGCCCTCTCAGGCACATTAGCAGGGAGCTGGATCAGAAGTGGAGCAGCCGGGACTCAAACCGGCGCCCATAAGGGATGCTGGCGCTGCAGGCGGCAGCTTTACCGGCTCTGCCACAGCGCTGGCCCCAGTTCTTCTGAACAATTGTGAAGTGACCAGCCTTCATGACTTTTTATCCCTAAATACTTCCACATGCATTTCCTATCAAAACAGACATTCTCTCACAAGACGACAATGCCGTCATTCTCCTGCCGAAGGAAATGTGATAGTCTCGTGATGTGGCCTAACGTACAGAGCACAGCCCAAGGCCATCGTCCGCAGGCGTCCTTCCGGCTATTTGTCTGCGCTGATGACCATCAAGCCACCTGCACTGCAGACAGTCCTGTGTCTCTCTATCTTGTCATCTAGGAGAGTCCTCTGACCTTTTCTGCTTAATTTTTAAGGCCATTTTGAAGAGCTCCGTAGCTGTTCTATAGAATATCTACATTCTGACTTTGAATTTTTCCTCATAATAAAGTTCAGGGCGTCACTTCCGGTGCAAACATCCCATCATCGGCGTGGTGAGCTTCCTTACACTGCCACCTTGGCAGGTGCACGGCTGGGCTGTCCACACTGGCAGTGCTGTGTTTGCTCCCCAGGGTGAGACGGTGACCACAGGGCCTCTCCGGCAGGAAGGCCCTCTGCCCCTCCCCAGTTAGCAGGCGGCGTGGGGGTGACGCCTTGGCACTGAGCAGCCTCTGCAAAACACCGTCCTGCCCAGTGACTAGCAGCCAGCGACACACTTTGCCTGATCTACTGTCACCTTTCTTCTCTAAAGAAGCGCCTTCCCTCCCCTCCTTATCTTTTCTTCATTGTCTCTGATCTCAAGGACATGTTTTATGCAATGACTTCATCAACTGTTTGATGCTCAAATTGTACCAAAAGTGGTGAGTGGGCGTCTACCCAAGCTGGCTTTTGACTAAGGCTCTGAACACGTCTTTGCTTTCTGGTGAGTAAAATATCCTCGTCTCGCCTTGTACTTTACCTGCCTAAAACCAGGAACCAGTTACTTTCACCAAGAAACTCTGGTTCTCTTCAATTCAAAATGATGTTTTGAAATCGCAATCTGTGTGCTAGGCTTGCTCATTGCTACTTGGGTGGTGGTGGTTATCAGCCTTTTCAGTGGAATGAATTAGAAACGTGTATTTTAAAAATCACGAATTCAGCAATATTTCTGAGTAAAATTTAATACTGTGGAATTTTGCGTTCTTTTATATTTTATCTTTTTCTATTATTTAAAATATTTATTCCTTAATTATGTTAATATATATTATATTGCAATATATATACTTCAATACATACAATATTTTCAGAATTGTAGTAGAAATATTACTTTCAGAATAAACTCACTAAATATGACTTCTTGAAGCTTTCTTTGTCTTTATAATGCATTCCTCATTTATGAACAGCATAATTATTTTTCTTGGTCATGTTGGTTGCTAAGAGCACTTAGATGAATATCCTTGTATCTATCTGTATGTGTATCTTTAATTATGTCTTTAAGTGCTGCAAAGAGGGAATTTACATGGATTAAAGTCATCACAAAGATTTAAATTTTCTATTCTCATGTTATATTCCAGAGTAGCATATTAATTTACATTTTTTGGTTGAGATGAGAATGTTACTTTCTATCTAACTTGTCTAGTAATTATCTTTCGTTTAAAAAGGCTTCATCATTTTGAGAGAAAATTATAACTTTAATCTGAAATTTATATGTAATTCTAATTTAATGAATACATGGGTTGATTTATTTATCTCATTTATTTAAAAAGTATATTCTACGTCTTTCGAAAAAGGGCCTCAAATGGCTTAGAAAGTTGGGACAGCAGTTAAGACACCACAGGGGCGCCCGCATCCCGTGTTAGAGCGCCTGGGTCCGGTCCTGGCCCTGCTGCCCATTCTGGCGAATGCAGGGGGTGCCGAGGAGCTGGGTCCTAGAGGCCAGGGGGTTAAGGTGGCGGAGAAGACAGGGAGCTCGCTGCTGTAGTCCAGGAGAAGACGGTTTTAAAACTTGGAGAGCGCGCAGTCTCAGGGAACAGTCAGGGAGAACACCGCAGAGGAAACTATGCAAACTGGAGGGAGCCAGCAGACCTATGTGGAGGGTGAGGGCGCCCGCGACTCAGGACCAAGTCAGTAAAATTAGAGATGAAAAAGGAAATGTAACAGCAGACAGCACAGAAATAAAAAGAATCACCAGAAATTACTACAAAGAGCTGTATGCCAGCAAACTGGGAAACCTAGAAGAAGTGGACAGATTCTTGGACACATACAACCACCCTAAATTGAGCCATGAAGACACAGAAAACCTGAACAGACCCATTACCAAGACAAAAATTGAATCAGTAGTAAAGACCTTCTCAACAAGGAAAAGCCCAGGACCAGAGGGCTTCACTGCTGAATGCTACCAGACATTTAAATAACTCCTGGGCCAGCGCTGTGGCGCAGTGGGTTAAAGCCCTGGTCTGAAGCACTGGTATCCCATATGGGCATGGGTTCTAGCCCCAGCTGCTCCTGTTCTGTTCCAGCTCTCTGCTGTGGCCTGGGAAAGCAGTAGAAGATGGCCCAAGTCCTTGAGCCCCTGCACCCACGTGGGAGACCCAGAAGAAGCTCCTGGCTCCTGGCTTCGGCCTGGCCCAGCTCCTGCCATTGTGGCCATGTGGGGAGTGAACCAGCGGATGGAAGACCTCTCTCTCTGTCTCTACCTCTC
This sequence comes from Sylvilagus floridanus, assembly GCA_949820135.1. Classification (NCBI taxonomy): domain Eukaryota; kingdom Metazoa; phylum Chordata; class Mammalia; order Lagomorpha; family Leporidae; genus Sylvilagus; species Sylvilagus floridanus. The sequence continues at coordinate 15,848,159 of OX463237.1, read as the reverse complement.
TCTGTAACTCTGTCTTTCAAATAAATAAAATAAACCTTTAAAAAAATAGAAGAACTAACTCCAATTCTTCTCAAGTTATCTCCCAAATTCTTTCTATGAATCCAGCATCACCTTAATTCCTGAACCCAGAAGACACAACAGAGAAAGAGAACTACAGACCAATTTCCCTGATGAACATAGATGCAAAAATCCTCAAAAAATTCTTTTTCTAGCCAGTCAAATCTAACAACACATTAGAAAGATCATTCACCTGGACCAAGTGGGATTTATCCCTGGTATGCCGGGATAGTTCCACATTCACAAAACAATCAAAGTGATACATCACATTAACAAACTGAAAACAAAAACCATATGATTATCTCAATAGATGCAGAGAAAGCATTTGATAAAATTCAACATCCTTTCATGATGAAAACTCTAAGCGAATTGGGTATAGAAGGAACATTCCTCAACACAATCAAGACAGTTTATGACAAACCCACGGCCAGCATCCTATTGAATGGGGAAAAGTTGGAAGCATTCCCACTGAGATCCAGTACCAGACAGGGATGCCCACTTTCACCACTGCTATTCAATACAGTCCTGGAAGTTTTAGCCAGAGCCATTAGGCAAGAAAAATAAATCAAAGGGATATAAATTGGGAAGGAGGAAATCAAACTATCTCTATTTGCAGATGACATGATTCTATATAGAGGGGATCCAAAAGACTCCACCAAAGAGATTACTGGAACTCATACAAAAGTTTGGTAAAAGTAACAGGATATAAAATAAATACACAAAAATCAACAGTCTTCCTATAACAGACAATGCCAAGCTGAGAATGAACTTGTAAGAACAATCCCATGCACAATAGCTACAAAAAAAAATCAAACTCCTTAGAGTAAATTTAACCCAGGATGTCAAAGATCTCTACAGTGAGAATTACAAAACATTAAAGAAAGAAATAGAAGATACAAAAAATGGAAAAATGTTCCATGTTCACGGATTGGATGAATCAATATCAAAATGTCTATTCTTCTGAAAGCAATCTACAGATTAAATGTGATACCAACCAAATACCAAGGAAATTCTTCTCAGATATAGAAAAAATGAAGCAGGAATTCATATAGAAACACAGGAGACTTCCAACCGCTAAAGCAATCTTACACAACAAAAACAAAGCCAGAGGCTTTACAATATCAGATTTCAAGACATACTACACGGCAGCTATAATAAAAACAGCCTAGTACTGGTATAAAACAGATGGATAGACCAATGGAACAGAATAGAAACGCCAGAAATCAGTCCGAGCATCTATAATCAACTTATATTTGATCAAGGAGCAAAACCCAATCCCTGGAGCAAGGACAGTCTTTTCAACAAATGGTGCTGGGAAAACTAGATCTCCACATGCAGAAGTATGAAGCAAGACCCCTAACTTACACCTTACACAAAAATCCATTCAAAATGGATTAAAGACCTAAATCTATGACCTGATACCATCATATTAGTAGAGAACATTGGGGAAACCCTAGGAGATGTTGGTAAAGGCAAAGAGTGCAGAGGCACAAGCAATTAAAGCCAAATTTTTTAAAAAGTTTATTTGACAGGTAGAGTTATAGACAGTGAGAGAGAGACAGAGAGAAAGGTCTTCCTCCCATTGGTTCACTCTCCAAATGGCTGCAACTGCCAGAGCTGCGCCGATCCGAAGCCAGGAGCCAGGTGCCTCCTCCCAGTCTCCCACGTGGGAGCAGTAGCCCAGGCTCTTGGGCCATCCTCCACTGCACTCCCGGGCCACAGTAGAGAGCTGGACTGGAAGAGGAGCAACTGGGACAGAATCCGGCGCCCCGACCGGGACTAGAACCCGGGGTGCTGGCGCCACAGGCAGAGGATTAACCTAGTGAGCCATGGTGCCGGCCTAAAGCCAAAATTAATAAATGAGATTACATCCAATTGAGGAGCTTCTGTACTGCAAAATAAACACTCAGGAAAGTTAAGAGGCAACCAATATAGTGGAAAAAATCATTTGCAAACTATGCAACTGATAAAGGATTAATAACCAGAATATACAAAGAGATCAAGAAACTCCACAATAACAAAACAAAAAACCCAGTTAAGAGATAGGCCAAGGATTTAAACAAGCATTTTTCAAAAGAGAAAAATCTAAATTGCCAACAGACACATGAAAAAATGATCAGGATCACTAGCTGTCAGGGAAATGCAAATCAAAACCACAATGTTTCACCTCACCCCAGTTAGAACGGCTTTCATACAGAAATCAACAAACAACAAATGCTGGTGGGGATGTAGGGGGAAAGGTACCCTAATCCACTGTTGGTGGGAACGTAAACTGGTAAAACCACTATGGAAGACAGTTTGGAGATACCTCAGAAATCTGAATATAGACCTACCATATGACTTTGCCATCCCACTCCTGGGAATTTACCCAAGGGAAATGAAATCAGCATATGAAAGAAGTATCTGCACCCCATGTTTATTGCAGCTCAGTCCACCATAGCTAAGGCATGGGATCAACCTAAATGGTTGTCAACTGAAGACTGGATAAAGAAATTATGGGATATGTACTCTATGGAATACTATATAGTGGTTAAAAATAATGAAATCCAGTCATTTGCAACAAAATGGATTAACCTGGGAAACATCATACTTAATGAAATAAGCCAATCCAAGAAGGGCAAATATCATATGTTCTCCCTGATCTGTGATACTAGAACACCTAAAAGGAAATCTGTAGAAGTGAAATTGATACTTGAAGAAGCAATGACTTGAATAGCCCTTGTCTTGACTATCAAGGAACAGTTCTTTCTTTCTTTCTTTTTCTTTCTCTTATTCATACTATTTTTGAGCTCTTTACTTAACATAGTTAATCATATTTGTACAAAGTCAGTTGAAAATAGATCTCAGTATAAAATAAGAGTGGGAATAAGAGAGGGAGGAGGAAGTTTGTACCTGTAAAGCTGTATAGCTCTGCATACATTCCTACAGGCTTACTTCTAAGGAGACAGTTTAAAATCTTGTTGTAGGACCCCAAATCCTATTAAGCTGGGTGGTAAAAATGCCATATTAAGTGTTAACATGGCCATATTAAGTGTTAAAGTGATCATATAGAAAGGATTAAGTGTTAAAGTGGTCATGTAAATAAGATCAATTGTCTGGCAATAATAATAAATGTAATTAAAAGGGAGAGATTGTTCCAACAGGGAAGCAGTCTACATAACAGACTCATAGAATGACAATTGTTTTAAATAGCACCCTGACCTCAGAATCAGCCCTTAAGGCATTCTTGTCTGGCTGAAAAGCCCATGAGAGCATTTCAGGCATGGAAAGCCAAGACACTGTGGCAAAAAATTATCCTACATGAAGGATATCTGTGAAACCCCAGTGGAAAGAAGCGGCCATCAAAGAAGGATGTGCTTTTTTCTGAAAGGAGGAGCAAACTTCCACTTTGCTTATGGCCTTGTCTAAATACTGATGGAGTTTGTGAATTTAAAAGGTTTCTGCCGGCGCTGCAGCTCAATAGGCTAATCCTCCACCTGCAGCGCCGGCATCCCGGGTTCTAGTCCTGGTTGGGGCACCGGATTCTGTCCCAGTTGCCAATCTTCCAGGCCAGCTCTCTGCTGTGGCCCAGGAGTGCAGTGGAGGATGGCCCGGGTGCTTGGGCCCTGCACCCCATGGGAGACCAGGAGAAGCACCTGGCTCCTGCCTTTAGATCAGCGCGGTGAGCCAGCCGTAGTGCGCCAGCCACCGTGGCCATTGGAGGGTGAACCAACGGCAAAGGAAGACCTTTCTCTCTCTCTCTCTCTCTCTCTCTCTCACTGTCCACTCTGCCTGTCAAAAAAAAAAAAAAAAAAAAGCTCCATAGCCTAGGCAGCTCATGCAAGAGCCTTGAGTGATCACTGAAATCATACATTAGAGTGTTAATTGTTAAATTAACAAGAGTCACTGTGCACTAACTTCCCATGCAGGACCTCTGTCCTCAAGGAGTTGCATTATGAGAATTAATTGTAAAACTTGTTCTCAGTTTATGTGTGTGTGTGTGTGTGTGTGTGTATGTGCAAATTGTTGGAATCTTTACTTAGTATAGAGTTGGTCTTCTGTGTATAAAGTTAATTGAAAATGAATTTTAATGGAGAATGGGACTGGGAATAGGAGAGGGAGGAAGACACGGGGTGGGAAGGTGGGTATGGTGGGAAGAATCACTATATGAATTGATTGATTCACTACTGCTCCAATTAAGTTTTAAAACATAGAACGAGACACGGCAAAAATCTATGGTGAAAACACTCAGAACAGAGGGGAGCATAGGGAACTCCATGGCATGATGGAAAAGTCAGTGGGGGTCAGGTTACCTGGGTGTATGCTGCTGTCAAAGCTCATTGAAGATTTGTACAATTCACTGTAAAATTTTTATCTCTAAAACAAAATCTGAAAAAGCAGAATGAATGATCAAAAGCACAGGACCATAAACAAATAGCTCTGTGTGTAAGCCAGAGTGTTTAGGGATGCGGAGTACCAATGTTTGCATCTTACTTTGAAATGCACAAAACACCCATGTTGGATCAACGGATGCATGGACAGAGAGATCAACTAGGGATAAAGCAAAGACAGCAAAACATCACCAGTGACTGCGAACAGCTGGTGGGCATAGGCACACTCACCGCACAGTTCCCAGCCCTGCTCTGCGTGTGTGGAAGCTTCCACACTAAAACATGTGGGGAACGGGAGCGCAATACACACGTGCAGATCTTGTAGCTGCGGGAGAGACTCAGTTCTTTGTGGGGACATGGCTTAGTTTCCTCTTGCATGGCTAATAATAAACATTTATTTCATTATTTCATTAGATTAGAATTGTTCCCATTACAGTATCACCTAGCAACAACAATGGCCCGATATCAGTACAAGAAAGTCAATACAAGGTAAGTGTTGAAAAGAGAGGTCTTATCTTACACTTGGGGCTTTAGGGTAGAATGCAAAGTTATACTGACAAGGAATCGTCCCAGGAAAGGAAACCCAGCCGTGTGCACTGGGGGTGAGGGAATGATGGGTAACACAGGACCAAGCCCTTGTAGAGGCTATAGTCAGGGTGTGGAGGTGAATCACGGAGGGAGAACTCACTACATAAACATATAATGGCAAGAGTCCTATACTTTAGAAAGGAAACGAAGTACGGACAGCCACAGGAATATGGCGGGTGGGGGGCGGGGTTCCGGATCTGGGTGGGAGAGGGGCAGCCAGGAGAATGTCTCTGAGGACGGGTAGTGGTCCCAAGGCCCATGTGGGAGCAGCACAGCGCAGGAAGGAGGCACGGAGCCCACAGCTCTTGCTGGCTACAAGAGGAATTTTGATCCTCATTCCAAAAGCCACAGAACGCCATGGAAGGGATTTGCCTCAGCAGGGAAGACAAGTGATCTGATTCCACTTGTCAGCATCACTCTGCCCAGGGAATGGAAGAGGAGACCGGGCCGGGGGCAGGGGTGGGAGTGTGGAGACTGCTTAGGGACCCACTCAGCACTGGGGCTCAGTGAGGTGGCGCAGGGAAGACGCGCAGAGGGGTTCAAAAGACACTGGGTGAGTGAAGTGGACAGGGCGTGGTGAGAGAGTGGAAAGATATCGTCGGATGCTGTCCCTGCTGCCCAGAAGGAAGGAGGAGGCAGGGGTGGGGACTTGAGCTCTGGGCCTGTTGGTCTTTGAGGCGTCCTTTGAGACATCAAGTGGCGATAGGGAGTAAACAGCTGGTTGGATACTCAGATCTGTAGATCGAAAGCGAGATTGGGACCGGAAATGTTGATCTGAAAATCAAAGGCAGCTAAGACATTGGTGAGATAACTTCAGGGGAATGTGTGGAGGGGGGCTTCCTGGGGGCGGGGCATGAACTTGGACGGGAACAGCGTTGCATCTTTGTTCTCACCAAGCTCTGACTGAGATCCGAGCATATTCCTCATCTTCGAGGGCAGGCAACAAACCACAGCAGTATTTGCAAGACCTGCGATTTTTGTCACCAATAAAAATCACGGATTTTTCCACATCCTCATTAGATTTGTTGCAGCTGCCTCAGAATACCATTTACACCCATTACTTGTTTTTAATGTGTTAATAAAGAAGCACATGTATAATTGAATCACAAATTGCTAAAAATATTCTGATGACTATTTCAGTAAAAGTGGTTTCCTTTGAAATCTTGTATTATTGTATGCTTTTGAAAATTTATTCTGAAAAGGGATCTAGAGAGCACATTATATTGCAAACCAAAGAGGTCAGTGCCCCAAGACGGGAAAAGACCCTCAGGTACAGAGAGAGAAGGGGACGAAGCATCCAGGAACTCCTGGGTCAGAATCCAGGTAGAGATGGATGACAGGTGAGAACATGAGACGCTGCCTCTAGGGTCAGGGATTTGGCCTAGGAGTTAGTATGCTGGCGGCCCACAGCAGCGCGCCTGGGTTTGTGCCCGGCTGCAGCTCCTAACTCCTGCTTCCCGCTGCTGCAGATCCTGGGAGGCAGCAGTGACCATGCAAGTCACCATCGGGGCTCCTGCCACCTGCGTGGGAGACCTGGCTTGCCTTCTCTGCTCCCGAATTTGGCTCCACTTAGGGGCCATTGTGGGCACTTGAGGAATGAACCAGATGATGAGTCTGCCTCTCAAATAAATAAATAAATAAATGTTAAAAAGAAAAAGATAAACAAGCCCCTTGCAGAGAGCAGGGAGGGGGCACGAGGAGAACAGGAAGAAGAAGTTGCAGCAGCTCAGGGAAGCAGCGAGTGGAGGAGGTGTCAAGGGCGGCCGTGATGTCAGGCGCGGCGGGGGCTGGGAGGGACCTGCTGCATCCAGCCTCGTGGAAGTCGCCCGGCAGCGCACTGCGCCGTGGAGTGACGAGCGCGGATGCCAGATTGGAGTGGGCTGAGCAGCGAGTGGGAGGTGGGAGGTGGGGAAGTGGAGTCAGGCAGTGTAAATAATGCTTTTGGGGACTTGGTGAAGGAGAAGAAGCGAGCGGCTGGGGGTGTGGGGAAGAGAGGCGCCGGCTCTGTCTTCTCTTCCGTGCAAGGCCTTGGAGCACAAGGAAATGCAACCGCGCCGGGCTGCAGACACAGGCAGGCCAGGGCAAGACCTGAGGAAGGCAGGGGCCCGGAGCAGGGGACAGACAGAGGAGGGGCAGGACCAGCGGAGGAAGCTTCCGTCTGAGGACCGATGTGGTGCGGGGTGGGAGAGAGAAGGGACAGAAGATAGGGAAGAGGAAGGGTTGAGGAGGACGCCAGAGCTGGCCAGGGATCTGGATCACACTGAAGAATTCCAGAAGTCGGTGGCACTGAGGGCTCAGTGGCACCATCCTTCCAAGCTGGGTGATTTCTCCCCACTGGTAGCTGGTGGCCCGGATGTGGACCCAGAGACAACGGGTGGGCGGGATTCTCCCAGGCCAGTGTGCACAAAGGACCAAAGGATGCGGGATTGCTAAGGTGGCTAAGCACAGGATCTGGGCTGCTCAGCAAGGAAGTGCCACCACGGAGGGGGCGGCACAGGGCTAGGAGAGGAATCAATGGGCCAGAGCCCCAGAGGGGAGCAGCTGCAGGCAGAGCTGGGTGGCCTGCTGAGCCGCAGTGATCTCGTGTTGGGTGACATCACTGTCCCGGGCATGCCTTCGTGGGCAGGGGTGGCAGCGTGGGTTGGAGGAGGGCACTTGTGATGCAGCAGGGATGAGAGGCCAGGGTGTGGCCGAGATGAGGAGGTGGAGAGATGCAGCCTGAGACACCTGCTAGGAGGGCTCCCCCGACTGTGGCATGGTGGCAGGAGGCCAGCGGGGATGGAAAAGAGCGGTGACACAAGGCAGCGCGATGCTCAGGGACCGGTGTTTCCCACAGAGCCGGGAGGATGCCCTCCTGCCTCCTGGGCTTGAGGGGCGTGTGTGGCGCCCCCTGGAGGACAGTGCAGCAGGCGCATCCTCAGGGAAGGGCCAGGCTTCCAGGCAAGGGGCGGGAGGAGGGTTTCCTGGCCTCAGGAGATGGCTCACGCCACCCAGATGAGCCCATGGGCTCAGCCTCCTCCTCCCCTGCAATGGCCTCGAGCCTCAGCACCCCCCCTCCCCCGCAGAGCCGCAGGTCTTGCCTGTGACTTAGGATCCCACTTAAAATCTGCATTCCCTGTGAGGTTTTCCCAGGTTTCCCCTCGCCTTTAAAACTTATTTTTATTTTTTAAAATTTGAAATGGAGAGAGAGAGAGAGAGAGAGAGAGAGGGAGAGGGAGAGGGAGATTGGTTTTCTATGGCATGTGGGCATCCCAAGCAGCAACTTAACCATTGCACCAAATGCCTACCGGGTCCGCTTGCCTTTTGATCGTCTGTTCACACATCAGATCCTGCCACGAACAGCAGGTGTGTGTGTGTGTTAGTTCCCCGACACAAAAACCACCCCGGGGCAGGACATGGCTTACTCAGGACTGTATTCCCATGGCTCCCACCACAGCGTCTTGTGCGAAAAGTGATTCATAAGGTCGTTATTCTACTTTATTTTCATTTTAAAATTTAATATTTTATTTTAATCTATGCATAATCATTGCATTGTGATTTCTTAGAGAATAAAGCATTATAACAACGAAATATAAGTTTTCGCAAGAAATACTATCCATTGTAAAAATACATTTACCAAGGGATGCACCTGAATGCCACCTTGCAATAGAAAATATTTAAATTTTGACAGCTGGATTTTAATCAGTTTCTAACAGGTTTTTTGGTTTTAAACACTAATTGAAACTATAAAATGTAGTAAAGTGAAGTACACAGCATTGCATGGAAAGGAAAAAAAGATATTTTATTATAATCTCCTCTTATGCAATTTTTGAGCTACCAAGTCCAATTAACACAGGGAGCTTTCTGGGTCAGAGGCCACCCATTCGTGGCCCCGACAGTGTTGCTGAGCTGGGATAAGAATTGGTGTTTCTATCAACCCAGCCACATAGCAGAATCCCGCTGCGGCAGGGCCAGCGGCTGACTTGCTTATCTCTTGACAAAGGCAGGACAACTTTTGGGAGGCAGTCGCAATTTGAGCTGACAGTTGCCCCATTTTAATGCCATGCCCTATTTTAAGATTACCTGGTGGAACTCGGCACAGAAAACATAGGAGAAATGACGCACTGCTGGCTTTGCCCAGAGATGGCTGTGACCCGCCTGCTCCGGGGACGCTGGCGAAGACCCCAGCATCCTGGTTTGCCCACAGAAGGGCCTGCACACCGGTGTTACAGTGAATCCCACTCCGATTATAAAAGGGGTCCCCCACACAGGGTCCAGCTGCAGCACACCGACCTCCATCACCCAGTACCGGGCGTCCTCAGTTGGCTTCTGCTATTCTGAGCCTCCTCCGCCCTCGGAGGCTGCAGCCCAGCCCGCCCCCTGCCTCTCTGTTCCTGCCTACCTGTGAAACAAAAGGAACTGACTTGGAGTTAAAGAGGCCATCTGTCTCTCCGCAGAGGGTAGGCCGGGAAAAGAATGTTCTATCTGGCCGGCAGTCTGGTCACCAGCAGTTCAGGGGGATCGGGATGCTGGGTCACAGCACTGGCCGTTGCAGACTGAGAGCCTCGCCGAAGCACAGCCCTCATCGTCGCTGGCCAGGTCACAGGTCCTGCCCCACTAGAAGCAAGGTGAGAGCCCCACCCCCTCGGTTGTGGCTTTCGGCAGGTGCGCATTGTTGAAAAGGTGCAGCTGTCAGCCACAGAATGAAGCCGTGAGCACCTGCCACGTGTTAGGCCACGGAGACACAACGCTGTTCCCCAGCTTCCAGCCTAAGGGAGGAGGTAGGCCAGCAGACGTCCCCACACCCTGACCCCGTGGTGAACTTGAGCTCAGAAGAGGCTCTGAGAGAGCAATGGCAGGACCTGGCTCACCCGCGGAGCCGAGCAGACACAGCGGTTGGTCGGTTGTGCTTGGCCTGGAGTACCCTGACCCCAAAGACAGTGGGAATTCCTGGAGCACTTTTGATAAAGGAGTGCCATGGTGCAGTTTGCTTCTAGAAGGATCTTTCTTAAATAAGCAGCTTGGGAGGCTGCGTGAAGTAAATGGCCGGGGAGGGACTGCTACAAGAATCCAGACAGACAGGCTCCTGCAAAGGAAGGTGCTGGGGGCCAGAGGAGAGCGAGAGCGAGAGCGAGAGAGAGAGAGAGGGAGAGAGAGGGAGAGAGGCAGCTGGGCTCTGGTGCCTGGTTGCTGCAGAGTGCGAGGTAGAGCAGAGGGAAGAGGCAAGGAGTCTAAGCGAATTTCCAGATACCTGGCTTGGGCAGGAACAAGACATTCAGGAAGAGGAACCATGTGTGGGATAGAGTAAAGCAGCACTTGGCACCTGGAGTCCGAGGTGCGTGCGGGACACACACCATGACGGACAGAGCCACGGCGGAAACAGAAAACGTACTCCGAGAGAAACTCCCGCAGATCCACGCTTGTCAAAGCGGGGGCTTCACACCCGCTCCGGGGCGGTGCAGGGGCAGAGGTGCGCCACTACGCAGGTGCACCTTGAGGGCGCACAATCTGCGCGGAGTCAGGAGGGCGGCTGGGACAGGCACCGGCCAGGTGCTGCAGGTGACTCACCACCTCCTGCCTCCCAGGGTGGGGCCTTTGGCTGTGGGAGCGGGTGTGTGTATGTGAGAGAAAGAGAGAGACTTGGCCGGGGGCCACAGGGAAGGGAGGCCCCACCCACACAGGGCCCCGACAATGGGCAAGCAGAAGTCGGAGAAAATGCAGAGGGTGACTCACGTCCTAAGCCGGGGCTGCTCTCCTGCCACGATTCAGGGTGTCAGTGGGTTGACACTGACAGATTAACGGAGAGCAGCCTCCCCACCCCCCTAGCCATTTGAAAGAGGAGACGCTGACATTTCACAGACGGGAGAGGATGAATACATAGATAATGAAAGGAGTGGTGCAAATACCCCCGGGGCCGGGGAACAACACAAAATGCAAAGGCCGGGCTGAGTCACAGGACAGCTGCCGTTGGCAAGGTGCCGCAGCGGGCAAAGCCCTGGGCTGCGGATGGTGCCCAGCCAGCTGCTGGGACGCAGGGCCCCTTCTGACGCAGTGGCGCCTTTGTCTCGCTGTGTGCGCTTGACCATAATCCATCGTCCCCCAGAACATTCAGCAATGACGGACATGTTCTCTATCGCATGGCCCAGCGTGGCAGCCACCGACTCCAGGTGGCCACTGAGCGCGTGAAACGTGTGGCTGGTGCCACATAGGAGCTAGATTTGAGTTCATGTGAATGTTACATTCAGCAGCCACGTGTGGCCGGTGGTCCCTGTCTTGGGTTGCAGAATTCTAGGCCTTTGTTGCCCTCAAGTCGGGGGTTGGGGGGCACTGTCTTCTTGAGGGGCTGCAGGTGATCAGCAGAGCTTTCGCTGGTTCAGTATACTCCCCGAAGTCTGGGTGGATTCTCACGCCGGGTCACGGCCGGGCTCCCGAAGCGTCCCGTGCTTGCTGGGAGGTCTGGGTGACCTCACCAGGGCAAGCCTGGGGCTCAGCCAGCTTGCTTCCTGGTACCAGGTGAACTGCCCATGAGGCCTCCTGCGGCTGAGCTCTGGGTCCTCGTGAGCTGCCGTCCAGTATCTACCTGCTCCTGGCTGATGGGGAAACGGCAAGGATCCCATCGCTATTAGCAGAAGCAACTGTGCTCCGGAAAAACTGGGAGCCGCTCTCCACCTTCACGGTCACTAAGGAAATGCAGATGCTGCGTCCTCGGGCGGCTGTCCCAGGGCGCCCTGCAGCTAGGCTTCGGGATCCTGGCAGGTGAGAAGGGCCAGGGGTGTGTCTCCCCAGGCCCGCCGTCCCCACGTCCGGGGCTGGGAGAGCTTGCTGGCTGTCTTCTTTGGAACGTTCGAGAGACGAAATGTCCTAGTGCCCTGTCCAGCACAGCAGGCCCTCCAGGCCGACAGGTGGCCCTGGGCTCTCTGGGAAGGAAGGGAAAGACTACGGGGCTTTTTAGTCCACTATGTTGTCCGGTTTCTGCTTGGTTGTGAGGAACTTCTGCTTCCTCCATGGTAACCACTGGTCTGATCGAACAGTTGCCCACGCTGTCCGGGACCCTGAAAAGGGCCTAGAATTCAGTGCCTGCACTGGACTGGCTCTTAGCAGTGTGGCCGGAGAGTGCCTGAGGCAACACAAGGTACCCTGAGCCTGGCTCCTCCGCTTCTGATCCACTTCCTGCTAACGCACACCCTGGGCGGCAGCCGTGATGGCTCAAGTACTTGGGTCCCAGGGCCAGAGTTCCTGGCTCCTGGCTTTGGCCCAGGCACTGGCAAGTAAAAGCCAATGGGCGGGAGCTCTCTGCCTGCCTGTCTCTCTCTCAAGTGAATGAAATAATTAAAAATTTAAAATACAGGTCTAGGGGCAATATAAAAATATTATATTTCTGGGGCCAGCACTGTGGCGCAGCAGGTTAAAGCCCTGGCCTGAAGCGCTGGCATCCCATATGGGTGCTGGTTCTAGTCCTGGCTGCTCGTCTTCCAATCCAGCTCTCTGTTGTAGCCTGGGAAAGCAGTGGAAGACGGCCCAAGTCCTTGGGCCCCTGCACCCGCGTGGGAGACCCAGAAGAAGCTCCTGGCTCCTGGCTTCAGATTGGCGCAGCTCCAGCCGTTGTGGCCATCTGGGGAGTGAGCCAGCAGATGGAAGACCTCTCTCTGTGTCTCTACCTCTCTCTGTAACTCTGTCTTTCAAATAAATAAAATAAATGTTAAAAGAAAAATAATAAATAAATAAAATAAAACACAGCTCTAGAAATCTGAGAAGTTGCTTTCTCCCTAGCGGAGCTCGCACACCCCAGGCAGTTTCCAAGGTGATCTGTTGAGGCCCCCTGGTTCTCAGGACCACCCACGAGGCAAGCACCATAGTGATATCTCCGTGAGGGAGAACGGAAGTGCTTAGGAGGCAAGGGGCTGCCAGAGTTGACACAGTTAATGCTTTCTGTCCTGCCAAGCCACAAAGGCCAGTGGAGCCAGGAGGTACCCCCTAAAACAGCGTCTCCGCAGAGGCCCGTGCGGCAGCCCTCTGTCTCGGAATGACACGGACGCGGCTTCTGCGCACCCCGTGATGCCGGCCATTGGCTGTGGCAAGGAGACAGGGTGATGATGCAGCAGTGTGTCTGGGCACCTCCCACCCAGAGGCAGGTGTCTGGAAAGAGGGGCCTCGACACTGGAGCCATAACGTGATGGTAAGTGCCTCACTTGTCCCAGGCTCATGAGCATGGCGACAGTTTGAGTCTAGGTTAAGGAATACACGAGTGGCGAGAATCGCAGTGCGAGTGTCACGCAGGGGAGGCGGGCCCGGGCCAGGCTCTGAGGCGCTGCCCTCACTTGGCCACATAGGCACAGCAGACCTGCTGGCCACTTAGAGGCTGAGCACTGCGGGGAGTGTGCAGCCACCAGGGTCTGGTGGAAGGAGGTTTCCCGGGGAGGAGGGCCTTGCAGGTCTCACCCCGTCTCCCCGAACCACATCTCTGTCTTGCCCGTTCTGATCAACCAAGGGTCCCAAGCTGCTCCGGTGCCTGGTGTGAAGCTGGGCACACGCGCCTCTGGAAACCGGGTCTGCCTGGCCTGGGTCTCCTCTGGGGGATACTGCCTTTCTAATTTCTTTCCTCTCCTACAAGCTTTGGGGCACACGCCCCAGAACTACCCTGGCATGGTGGGCCCCGAGAAGAGAGGTTTACCACCTTCTGCATTCATTCCCTCTGGATCTGAGATATGGCACGGCAGCCCCAATCAGATTGAGGAACAATCCGATCTCAGCAGAAATTTGGGTGGAGGCCCAAATCTGGAACCCACGGTCTTCCCGGGGTGGGAGACCTCCTGGATTCGACTTGAGTCTCTAAGGGGTCTCTGGCTTCATTTCCACCAAGCAGGAGCCAAAGCGTCGAGCCAGGTGACGGGACATTGAGCACACGAGCACACGCACCCAGTGGCGGGGGGCAGGGCGGGTACGACGCATTCAGTGGCGAATTTTGTTGGGAACAATTCTGATCTCGTCATCTTTGAGATGTACAGTCATAACCACCCTGGGGCTAACATTTTATAAAAACAAACGAGCTGACGTTTGCAACGTCTCGCGTCCTTGGCGCGCTGCTGCCCAGGGACGCCAGGCAGGCACAGGGGGGGCCCTGGCCTCGAACTTCACAAGTGCTCCGCTCTGGGCGCCCTATCAGGCATTTTCATCTTTACGCTGTGTCAGGTGTAAGTGAATAATAACGCGAAGAGTTGGAAAATAAAATTCACATCATCCGCGATGATAGAAGCTATTTCGCATAATTACTTTTATATGCACAATCACGTCCCTCTTTCGAAGTGGTCTGAGTGTTTTGCAATGGTGATCTTGAAGAGGACTCCTTTTTATAGCAGGGAGAAGAAAATCGTAGGGATCTAACAAAGGAGCTCAGCCCTCCTAATGCCTCAGAAGCGTGAGGTCACCGTTCAGAATGGCTGTGGCCACGCACGTGGGTCTGTGTGAAAACAGGAGACCCCAGCTGCCTGTTTGTTTAGTAAGTCCAATCTGGGAAGATTGCTACATGCTACTGTAGCTTCAATTATATCACATTGTTTCAAATCTGTCCTTCATTTTGTTTCTAAGTGTAAGAATGCAAGGATTTATTTTACTGCTAGAAAATGTGTTGTCCTAGCAAACTAGACTTAATTCTTGGATTAATCTTACTCCCTAAATTTACTCAGCAGTAGGCATTATATTTAGTCCTTGACTAACAGGAAAAGATGCAGGAGACATGTTCTCCGTGCTGCCAATATTGTGAAATGGCCTCTTTCACCTTCAGACTCTTGGTAAGATGTTTTATCGTGTGGTTTTATAACCCTTAATAGGGATCCAGCTCTCTCCCAGGGATACAGCTACATCCATAAACATCAATCATTGATGTTTTTAAGGTGTCCTTTGAACACTAAATAACCGTGGAGTGAACATCCCAGATTAAAAAAGAAATCCCAACAAGAATTTGATTGATACCAGGTATCCAGGATCTATCTCCAGGACCCATGCTCCCCATGGGTAGGAGAGAGAGTCCCTCCTCTAGTGTCTGTTTTGGGCATAAAATATTAAATAAGAATTCATAAAAGGCATATTACTCATCTTAAATCAATTCACCATGCTCACAAACAGGGTTGAATGCAGCTTATGGTGGTTAGCTCCGAGCTGGGATAAGTAAAATTCTTAGACAGATAAGACCTTAAACATGAGATATGATCGGATGGCTTGGCAAGGCAGAGTGCACTCCTGGGGTCAGACTGCTTGACATGGAGTCCCCATTCCACTACACACTGGCCATGAAATCTGAGGTCAAGTTTTCTCATCTATAAAATGGGGTGTGTACACACACATAAGGGTACTTCAAAAAGTTTATGGAAGCCATTAAGTCTTTGATTATAATGTAAGTTTAAAAATATTATCTCAAAAAAATTGAAATAAAGAAAAAGGAGAGGAAAAAAATTCATGGACAGAGGAATTAAAGTATAAATTAATTTTAGTGAAAACATTGCATATACATTGAAACAAAGGATCTTCAAGAAGTTCATGAAAACTACATATTACCAAAAAGCTATGCGTGGATTTCAAAACACTTTACACCAAAACAAACTTATAATTCCTCTTTTATACACATGTTTTGAGTACCTGTGTATTTGTGTGTGTGTATTTATGTGCACAGACATAGTAGACCATTACCTGTAGACACGTATATTCCTGAGACTTCAATAAGCCAACAGACATTAAATGCTTTGCAGTGTCCTGGAACATGGTAACAATGACTCCTATCATCTTCATTGTGTTGCTACTGCTATTTATTACCACCCTGAACACAAGTATTCCAACAATTGCTGGTTATCACATGATGCGGTTACTGATATATTATACTCCCCTCCTTTGTTTGAACTAAAAGACCCACTAACGCAGTGGAAAGACCATGAGCCACATGGCCTGAGAAAGCCCAGGGCCTCTGGCTTTTCAAATACTCTCCACATCAGACTCTTTACCTACAGGAAGGAGGCCACGCGGCCCGGGGCAGGGGGCAGAGTCCAGGAGGGCCACCCTTGGCCCATCCTGCCCCTGCCTCTTCCTCTGGCAACATCTCCCTTTTGAGCCAGCCTTTTGCTAAGCAGTAGACACACACACACACACACACACACACACACACACGGCAGCAGGAGAGAATCTTCCAGAATTCTCCATACCTGTTTGGAAGATGATGTGCTTGAAAACCGGGATCTTTCAAAGCTCGCCTCTTGCTCGCAGAACTGATACTGTTTCTTGTCATTTGGGTCTCTTCTGTATTCCTGTCGTCTTAAACAGGCCTGGAGAACACAAAGCGTTTCTTCGTCTTAGCCTATGAGCAGATGTGGTCATTTTATGCTTAATTCTAATGAACTAAGAACAAAAGTAAATGACAGTCATGGCCAAGAGTTCTTTAGATACCTGTTCCGAGTATAAAAATCAGGCATATCGCTCTTCCCTTTATCCAAAATGCCAGGCCACAGATACTAGGCATTGCTTTAATAAATCCAAACGACAATACTAAGAGGCATTCTGCCAAGACTTCACCCAACAGTTGCCTTCCCAAAGGAGGTGGTACCTAAATCCTTATTAACTTCACTTTCTAATCTCATTCCCATCATAGCTCCTCCCTCTTACCCCCCCACCAGCCCTACTCCATCACCTAGGATTGTGCTCTAATTGCAGGGTAAGAATGTTCACAGGCAGAGCTCCAGCACATCCCGCTCCCTCTGCTAGCAATGCCTTCCACATTCTCTCGGCAAACCCTGATCTCCCAAGAACTGTCTCACGTGGCCTTTCTTCTCTTTGCTCGTCCCTGCCTTCCTCAGTCGGACTTAAGTGCTGGAGAAGCAATGTACCGTAGTCCCTTCTCATCAGTTACCTACAGTCAACCTTGGCTGAAAACATTAAACGGAAGGTTCCAGAAATAATTCGTAAATTTTAAGTTGTCCAGTGTTCTGAATTGTGTCACAAAATCTAGCGCCGTCCTGCTCTGTCCTGCCCTGGATGTGTCTGTGCTGTATACGCTGCCGGCCCCTTCGATGCGGTTATCAGATCCATCGTGACAATCCCAATGCTTGGGTCCCAGGGTCCTTTAGTTCACTTAACAATGGGCCCAGAGCACAAGGGTAGTGATCCTGGCATTCTTCTATTTTATTATCAGTCACGATTGTTAACCCTTCACTGTGCCTAATTTATGAACTAATCACATATATTTATGTGTAGAAAAAACAGATACATAGGGTTTGGTACTATCTGGGATTTCAGGCATCTACTAGGGGGTCTCGGAAAATGTCCTCTGCGGATGGGGGTATCGTGTGCTAATGTACATGAATGCACACGGCTTGAATGACACCACTGTTCTGTAAGTAGTGGGCTTGGCTTTTGAGGCTGTTTCCTTCGCTGCGCAGTGAGAACGCTGGGAGCAAGGACTACCTCTGCTATTTTGTTTTCTTTCTTTCTTTCTTTCTTTCTTTCTTTCTTTCTTTCTTTCTTTCTTTCTTTCTTTCTTTCTTTCTTTTTTTACAGGCAGAGTGGACAGTGAGAGAGAGAGAGACAGAGAGAAAGGTCTTCCTTTGCCGTTGGTTCACCCTCCAATGGCTGCCTCGGCCAGTGCGCTGTGGCCGGTGCACCGCGCTGATCCGAAGCCAGGAGCCAGGTGCTTCTCCTGGTCTCCCATGGGGTGCAGGGCCCAAGCACCTGGGCCATCCTCCATTGCACTCCTGGGCCACAGCAGAGAGCTGGCCTGGAAGGGGGGCAACTGGGACAGAATCCGGCGCCCCAACCAGGACTAGAACCTGGTGTGCTGGCGCCGCAAGGCGGAGGATTAGCCTGTTGAGCCACGGCGCCGGCCACCTCTGCTATTTTGAATCCCCTGCATCTAGCATTTAATGTGAGTTGAATTGCATTTATGCTCTGAAGGGAAATCTTAATCCCCAAACACAAAATAATAAAAATAACTAATAGAAATAATTTCCCCATTTTTCTTGACAAACGTAAAATAAAATCTGGTACTGAAATACTTCTCTGATACTGGGACTGAACAAACCCAAGGCAATTGTGTGCCACAGAGATTTCAGCTGCTATTTTATTTTTAAAACCTTCATTTGCATTGTATTTGAAAGGCAGAGAGATAGAAAGTGACCCAGAGACAGAGAACACCCATCCGCCAGTTCATTCCTCAAATGCACACAACAACCAGGGCTAGGGCCGGCCGATGCTTGGTGCCTGGAACTCCACCCACGTCTCCCACGGGGCTGGCAGGGACCCAAGTTCTTGAGTCATCACCACTGCCTCCCAGGTGCATTAGTAGGAAGCTGGGATCAGAAGTGGAGCCAGGACTTGACCCAGGCAGACACGGGATGCAGAAGAGACAAGTGGTAACTTAACACTGCACCAAATGCTCACCCCTCAGCCATGATTGCATTTTACTATTATTTTAAAACAGTCTGTAAGTCCTCAGAAAAACTGATTTTTTTAAAAAAAATCTATTTATTTATTTGAAAGGCAGAGTGATAGAGAGGGCGAGCCAAAGAGAAAGGCAGGTATCTCCCATCTGCTGGTTCATTTCCCAAGTGCCAGGCCAAAGCTAGGAGCCACGAACTCCATCCAGGTATCCCATGCAGGCTGCAGGAACTCAGGTTCTTGGGCCTCCCAGGCCCATTAGCAGGAAGCTGGATCAGAAGTACAGAGTAAATGGGACCAGAACCAGGCACTCAACGTGGGATGCAGGCGAACCACAACACCTGCCCCTACCTGAGATTTTAATTATCAAATAGTAACACTTCTATACTTTATAGATCCAGTGACCCAATTCACCAGTGCCCTGCCAGGGCCAGATTGTCCACTGTCATGAAGCAATCTGGTGTAAGACCCACAATCCTGTCTCTAAAGGAGGCCTGACAGCTCCCCCTTCCTAGCTGGGCTGAAAAATCAAAGTTCTCGTCCCCACTTGGTTCTCTCCATTGGAAAAGGCATCTTATTCCTTGACGGAGTAGGATTTCACCATAACTCAAGCCGCGGGGAAAGCCTCACGTCATACTGCAAGAGAAACAACCTGATACTAACTAAACATGTCCACCTGGAATTGGGCTGTCCATCACACTGCGGTTACCCCGTGCTTCCCAGCTGGACGGCAAGGAGAGCCCTGGCCTCGAGGCTTGTCCAGAGCAGCCAGCTGGTCACCTGCAGCAGGTGTAATCCCACACACATTCCCAGGGGAAAGACAGTTCCATCTGCCTTGCTTAGAAACTGAGAACACTCTCAAATGACTGCTTTGTTTTCTCTCCTTTCCCATCTTAAGCATATTTTTAAAAAACTGTACAATATAGATGATAAGCCTTCATAATAAATATAGGGCAGTGTTTATTTTAATAATTTATACAAGAAAGCCCAAAGAATACTAGACAGTAAATATAACAAATAAATTAAACAAGCAAACAAAAAAACCCTATTAAATAATAAATAAACCACAATAAACCTAAACAGAGTCAGCTGGAGAGCTTAACAAAGTTTAATTAGACTGGAGGGCACTTCACTAAGTTTGTGGAAAATGGAATCCATGCATAATTTTTTTCTTAAGATGTACTTTTATGAATTTCTTGATGACCCCTTGTATGCATGGATTTAATTTTTTTTTCCTTTGCACCAAAATAACTTATTTTTTTTTGACAGGCAGAATTAGACAGTGAGAGAGAGAGACAGAGAGAGAAATGTCTTCTTTCTGTTGGTTCACCCCCCCAAATGGCTGCTACGGCTGGCATGCTGTGCCGATCCGAAGCTAGGAGCCAGGTGCTTCCTCCTGGTCTTCCACGCGGGTGCAGGGCCCAAGCACTTGGGCCATCCTCCACTGCCTTCCCGGGCCACAGCAGAGAGCTGGACTGGAAGAGGAGCAACCGGGACAGAACTGGCACTCCAAACGGGACTAGAACCCCGGGAGCTAGCTGAGAATTAGCCTAGTGAGCCACGGCACTGGCCTTTTTTTTTTTTTTTAATATTTATTTATTTGGAAGTCACAGTTACACAGGGAGAGAAGGAGATAGAAAGAGAGACAGAGGTCTTCCATTTGCTGATTCACTTCCCAGTTGGCTGCAACACCCAAAGCTAGGCCGACCTGAAGTCAGGAGCCAGGAGCCAGGCTTCTTCCAGGTCTCCCATGTGGGTGCAGGGGCCCAAAGACATGGGCCATCTCCTACTGCTTGCCCAGGCCATAGCAGAGAGATGGATCGGAAGTGGAGCAGCCGGGACTTGAACCGGTGCCCATATGGGATGCCGGCATTGCAGGCAGCGGCTTTACCCACTAGGCTACAGCGTTGGCCTCTAAACTTATCTTCAAAATCCATTTTCCACCCACTGTTTGAAGGATCCTAGAGTGTGTCTCTTTTTTTCTGATTCCTCGGGTGCTGACTTCATGCCAAATTTGGTGTCTGGGAGCCGCACTGGCGTGAGTGTTGCCATCCAGGGTGGCAGGAGTCCGTGCCTGCCCTAACCTAGCGATGCAAAAGGGGAAGGCAGAAGATGCCGCTGGGCTGGACGCCAGGGAGCCGGGGTTAGCCAAGGCAGGCAGGACCGAGGCAGATTTTGTGGGATGCACAGAATTCTTGTGGGCTGAGTGCTTTTTGAAAGTTCTCTCCAAGAATGCACACGACTTAAATATGTCTTTACCGAAAGCGAGATGAGGAGATTGATTTGCAAGGTTGAAAGAAAAAAATAAACTCCCTGGTCTGAGTCCTCTCCCCCCTCCGACAGGGAGTAGGAGGACAAGCGAGCTACGAGGCAGGCGCTCCCCCGTTGGTTTCCTGCTACAGGTCGGCCGGCCCGCGGCTCGGCCTCAGTTCCAGGCTGGCAGGGCCAAGTCCAGACGGGCGGTCCCAGAACCAGCAGGGCCCAGCTCGCTGCCCAGCTTCCTTTGTGTTTGTCAGTGTGGCTGTCCTGCGATGGCCAGGTGGCCAGGAGGTGGTGGAGGCTGCACCCAGGGATCGGGGAGGAGGGAGGGACTTGTGACACGTCACAGCCAGTGGCTCTCTCACTCTGGACTTTTGGGATGTTCTCTTCCCAGTGCCACGGGTCGGGATTCAGACGGCTCTCAGCACGCCTCTGATCGGGTGGTGGACCTGGCCCAGGGCAGTCTGCACACCGGAGGCTCTGGGGAACTTGGCCCTTCCTTCTGGGGAGAGCCAGGGCTCCCTGCCCCGCCAGCCCCCGCCGCGGGCGCCCTCCTGCCACCAGCACAAGCTGCAGAAGCTCCCAGGGCGGGGGCGAAGCGTACACTGTGCCTCGGAGGCCGCGCCTGTGGGGACGGCGTGGGTGGGTGACTCAGAGTCACCCGATCCTGGGGAACTTGACAAACCCCACGTTGCCACTTTCTAGCATTGTGACCTTGGGAGACTGACAGGCTCCACTGCTCCCCTCATCTGAGGGGGTGGGAGGTCCCTAGCCCGTGTGTGACACTGTCGGTGGGGCACGACGAGGTCCTCTGGGTGGTGGGAGCCGAGGGACGGTCCCTGGGGGTGGGCAGTGAGGACTGGCCCCCCACCACGGCCGCCGGAAGCCCGGTCAGGCTCTCAGCCGCCGCTGCCATCCTGCGGCCCAGTTCACTCCTATTTCGAATGTCAGATGTTGCCAAAGCATGTGACTGCACTCATGGTCCCAGAACAAGAGGGGCTCTCTGTGCAGGCCTGAGCTTCTGCCTGTCCTGCCCAATGCGGGCCGGCGGTCGCCCGGGGTCACGGCGTCCACCACGCTGGCTCGGGCATTCCAGCTCGCAGAGCCCGCAGCTGTGCTCTGTGTCGGTCCAGCTTTTGTTGCCCGTGATACAGTAACTACCACGGCTGGGCGAGTTACAGAGAAAAGGGCTTTCTTTCGGTTCAGGGTTCTGATCCAAGGTCGAGGGGCCGCAGCTGGCGGCGACCTTCTGGTTGGCAGAGTCCCCAGGGGGCACAGGGCATCCCATGGGGATAGATGTGTGTGTGTGTGTGTGTGTGTGTGTGTGTGTGTGTGTGTCTGGGCTCCCTTCCTTTTGTTATAAAAGCCACCGGAGTCATTCCTGGGGGCTCCACATCCCCAAGCCCCGCCTGTAAACACCAGTGGCAGATCAGGCTGCCGCCTTCTTAATTCCAGGCATCAGGCATTCAATTTCAGCACATGGACCCCAGGGGAGACACTCCAAGCACATCCAAGCATAGTACACTCAAAGTCCCTTTCCTTTTTATTTTTTTAAAATATTTATTTATTTGAAAGGCAGAGTTACAGAGAGGCAGAGATAGAGAGAGAGAGAGAGGTCTTCCATCTGCTGGTTCAGTCCCCAGATGGCTGCAACAGTTGGAGCTGAGCCAATCCAAAGCCAGGATCCAGGAGCTTCTTCCGGGTCTCCCATGTGGGTGCAGGGGCCCAAGGACTTGAACCATCTTCCACTGCTTTCCCAGGCCATAGCAGAGAGTTGGACCAGAGGTGGAGCAGCCGGGACTTGAACCGACACCCATATGGGATGCCGGCACTGCAAGCGGCCACTTTACCCACTACACCACAGCGCTGGCCTCCCTTTATCTGTCTGCTCCCTCGAGCTCTCATCCCGGCTCTTGGTGACTGTGGGAAGCCGGGGGCCGGGGAACACTCCCAGGCTCACAGGTCTGGTGTGAAAGCCACGATACCCCCTGCCCAGCCCAGCTCACTCCTCATTGACAGCCTTGTCTAGGTTGCTGGTGCTGATTCTGTCCGCACTGTGACAGCTGCAAATTGCCACTGCCTTCAGTTAGTTCTTTTTAGATGTGTGTGTGTGTGTGTGTGTGTTATGAGCTAGCCAACCCAGAGGTTTTTCTTTTTTAAAATCATGCTACTTTTGTGGTTTTTTTAAAAAATATTTTATAATGTTTAAAATTTTTTTCACTTAAGTATGTTCTTACATTTTATTTATTTATTATTTACTTATTTTATTCAAAAGGCAGAGAAAGAGGCAGTAAGAGAGTTCTGGTGGGCTGATTCACTCCCCACATGCCCAAACCAGCCAAGGCTGAGCCAGGTCAAAGCCAGGGGCCCAGAACTCAATGTAGGTCTCCCACGGAGGCGACAGGGACCCAGCTCTTGGAGCCTCCCAGGGCACACATTAGCAGGGAGCAGGAAGGGAGAGCAGAGGTAGGACTTGAACCTGGACACTCCGATATGGGGTGTGGTATCCCCAGTGGCATCAGAGCCACTGTGCCAAATGCCCAGCCATGATGTTTCAGTTACCATTGGTGGCATAACTGAGGATTGTTAGTTTTAAGAGGCTAAGGAAACACAGGCATAGAAAGAGCTTGGCACGCTACCCCTCAAGCTGGTTCGCTGGCCTGATTTACCTCGGAGGCGGGTGGGAAGAGAACCCCCTCCCAGCTGGTACAGGCCAGGAGGCTGTGGCTCCGCCCCAGAGTGCACGGCCCCCAAGCCCACGCCACCTGCTATAAAGTCACCTATCCCGTCCTTGAACAAACTCATGTCATCCTGTTTAGCAGTTTGATCTGCACTTGAAAGAATCAAGATGAATAAGTGACATGAAATGAAACCAATTTGAACACATTTGATAGATTATAGAAAATTGTTCTGAAATGCCAAGCCAAGTATAATCTTTCCTTCCAGCTTTCCAGTGGACATTAATGGCTAAATTCTGCCTCTACTTACATAAACACATTTGACCAAAAAATATAAATATAAATATATATATATATATATATATATATATGCAGCATGAACAGCCCTGAAAAAAATAGAACCAAATTCTGAGATGGCGTATAATTACACACTAGTTACGAGATTCTGAAATAGCATGTAATATGCCGAATGGATGCTTATTTCCTCTTGTTGTCTCAAAAGGGTCCCACCCAGCCGCTGAAAGTAGTAGTATCAAAATAGCTCAGGGTGGCTTTGGCCCTCCTTTCCTGTTGCTGGCGCACAGACCTGCAGAGGCACTGCTAATTTGCTGTGGAATGGGGCAGGAATAGCTTGCCCAGGAGGTTCTGAAGGTCTTCAGTTTGCACCAGCTCATCATAGGCAGGGCCAAGAGAGGAGAGAATGTGTGGCAACGACTGGTTGTGACTTTGGAGTCACAAGATTTGCGTTCCCTGAAACGGGCAATTCCTGGTGTCGTAAGGAGGCTGGTGCACGGTGAGTGAAACCGGAACTTCCACAAGTCCCTGGCCAAGTCCCCTGAGGACCCAGGCTGCCATTACCTACCCAACCTCAGGAGCCAGTTCTCTGTGCTGGAATGAAATACCTGAGGTCGAGCACTTCAGAAAGCAAAGAGGTTTATTTAGTGCACAAGTCTGGAGGGTCAAGCACGTGGTGCTGCCACCAGCGTGGCTCTTACGAGGAGCTCATGGTAGGTGGTGCCACAGTAGGGGCACGTGGGAGAGGGAGGGGTTACGTGGCAAGGCAGCAAGTCAGAGAGCGGAGGCCCCCCTGCCCACACAACCTCGTGGTAGGCCCCACCTCTTGGGGGCCCCACCACCTCTTAACACTGGGGCCAAACGTTCAACACTAGGTCTTTGGGGGCCACTCACCAAAACCATATCCAAACCCTTGCACAACCCAGAATGGGCCGTGTGTGTACAAGCTGCAGGGGGATCGGTAAAGTCGAGCAGCTGCATCTTGGAACAGGAGAGATGTCATAGCAACTCTAGGGGCCGGTGCTGTGGCGACGCCTGGCCTGCCAGTTACGTTGGCACCCTCCATGAGCACGTCAGTGGGCGTCCTGGCTGCTCCTCTTCCAGTGCAGCTGCCTGCTCATGCGCCTGGAAGCAGTGGAAGATGGCCCAAATGCTTGGGTCCCTGCACCCACATGGGAGACCCAGCTGCAGTTCTAGGCTCCTGGCTTCAGTCTGCCCCAGTCCAAAACTTTTGGGGAGTAAATCAGTGGATGGAAGATCTCTCCCTCCCTTCATCCCCCCCCACTTCTGCCTTTTAAATAAATACATAAATATTTTGAAAAAAAAATCCTAAAAAAATCATCAGGGTTCCTTTGAAGTAGTTACTATGGGTCAGTACATGTGAGGGTGCTTTAAAAATGCAACGAAAAGACAAGTTGATTTCGGAATCCGTGCCTAGGTTTTTCAGGGGACACACTGTCCGGGGTACCCCATGGAACTCAGAACATCTCAGAGAAAAGCAGCTTCGGTTTTGTTTTGCAGACCTTCTCACGGTCAACGCGACTGGACTTGACCGGGAGGAACCGTCCTAGACCAGCTGAACTCAGGCTGGGAAACAGAGTTGACGGTCAAGTTAGGTCACCCGGGCTTTCCCGAGTGACTGGCGCTCAGTCCCACAGAGAAGAGCGAGACCCAGCCCGTGCCCTGAAGAAGCTGGGTCCCCATGAGAGGAATCGTGGGGAGCCTGTGGATTAGGAGAGAGGCAGGCTGAGGCTGGATCCCCGTCTCTGGGGAAGTTAACGTCAGAGAGGCAGGAGAGGAGGAGGGTGTGGGAAAGGAAATGGAGAAAGAGGGACAGAGGAAAGGCGGGGGCACCTGGGGTCAGAAGGTCGCAGGCATGAGGAAACCGGGATCATGACAAAGGGAGGGGCAGCCTCAGAAAACACAGACCCAAAGGTGTGTGTTGAGTTCGGCTAACGACTGTGTGGGAGGGGAGGGAGGTGACCGCGGGGCAGGCGCTGGAGACAGAAGTGGAGCTGACCGCGTGCACACAGCCGGGAAGACGGGGCAGTGCCAGGGCAGTGGCTAACCAGGGACACGTGGCCCACGCAAGCTCTGTTCCCTTGTCCTTGCTAAAGGAGGGATCTGAGGTTTCTAGACGGAGCCTGGGCGAAGGGAGACGTCAGAGACACAGACGAGAGGTCCGGGAGGGAGGGGCTGGAGAGCACAGGCACCTGGGCAGGGAGGAGGACCCCATCCCGCGAGCCTGAGCAGCCGGGGTGGGGAGGCGCCGGCGTGGGCCCCCACCTGCTGGCTGCGGGTGTTTGTTTCTTGTACCAAGCATCTGCTGGAAGAGCAGGAGCTGGAGGTCGGGGAGGCTGGGGAGGTTTAAAACGGCGAGGGCAGCAGAGGGAGGTGATGGACAGGTAAGCGCTGGGTGGTGGAGGCAGGATGAGTCACCCTCATTCCTCTCTTTCCCCACCCCCCACTCGCTAAGATGGTGGCGCCAGGCCACTTCCCGCCCCCACTCGCTCTCTCTCCCCTAGGTTTCTCTCAGTCTCCTTGCTGGGTCTTCCGCTTTTTCTCTTGGCCCTGCCAGACCTCCTCCTCACAGCTCCAGAGTGAGCTCCTGAAGACGACGGGGCAGGCGTTGAGCCTGGCGCCCGAGGCCCTCATCAGGGTGCCCGGCCTTGCTGTCCAGCTCCGTCTCCTGTCTCCAGCTTCCTGCTAGTGCACACTGCAGGGCAGCAGTGACGGCTCAAAGACTCCGGTTCCTGCTCCCCACATACAAGACCTGGATTGAGTTTTTGGCTCCTAACTTGGGCTCAGCTTGCCCTTGGTCATTGCAGGCATGAGGAGTGAACCAATGTATGGTGGCATACTCTCTCTCTCAAAAAATACACACACACACACACAACAAGGTAAATCATACCACTCCCCTGCATACAGATTCTCACTGTGACAAGGATAAAATCCAAACGCCAAGCTTTGTGCTGGCAGAACCCACATCCTGTCCTGTATCTACCTCTTCTACCTCCTCAAGTTCTGCGCTTCCTCAGGTCAGTGTGTTCCAGCCACTCTAACGACCTCTGGGTGCCTCCAGTTCTCTGCTTGGTTCCTGCCCCAGGGCCTTTACTCACCTCTAAAGCCAAATGTCACTTCCACAAAGAGGTCTTCTTAGCCTCTCCCAAGAAGCACCACGCCCAACCCCACGACCTGTTTTGTGGTAGCGATGAGTAACTGAAGCTATCTCACACGTTTATTTACATGTGTGTATTGTCTTTTTAAAGATGTATTTATTTATTTGAAAGAGTTACACAGAGCGAGAAGGAGAGGCAGAGAGAGAGAGAGAGAGAGAGAGAGAGAGAGAGAGAGAGAGAAAGTGTTCCCATCTGCTGGTTCACTCCCCGATCGGCTGTAATGGCCGGAGCTGTGCCGAAGCCAGGAGCCAGGAGCTTCCTCCAAGTCTCCCAGGCGTTTGGGCCATCTTCCACTGCTTTCTCAGGCCATAGCAGAGAGCTGGATTGGAAGTGGAGCAGCCAGGACATGAACCAGCGCCCATATGGGATGCCGGTACTGTAGGCAGTGGCCTTACTGGCTACGCCACAGCACTGGCCCTACGTGTGTGTATTGTTGTTGTGTTTTTCTCAACCCTAGAGTAAGAATTCTGGGAGGGAGCTTGTTCAGCGCATAGTGGGCTCTCTGAAAGGAAAAGGCAGCACTGACAAACCAAGTGAGGTCAGAAATCTAACTGCACTGGCCCGAGTCAGACGTTGTGTGGTTTTCCTTGGCGGGAGCCATGGGACAGTCAGCCTGATCCTCCCGCGCGTCTGCTCTGGGCACCACGTCACTGCCGACTTCCAAGCACGGGCGAGGCGGCAGGGGCGTCTCCAGGGTAGCTGGTGCTGAAGTTTACGTTCTTACTCATTTTACCAAAACGCCCCAATTTTAGAGCCTTCTTCCACGGGGGCTGTCCAGTTCTGGGGGAAGCCGCTGGTACCACTTCCCGTCCCCAAGCTCAGCCAGACTGCAGAGGGGACAGGGGAAGGCGGCTGACCGGTTTCCTTGGTCACCTGGGGTTTGGCTCTATCCGGGGGAGGAGTTGCTGATATTGGCAGTCCTGCTGTCCTCACTCCCAGGCTGAGCACAAGCCTCCAGCGCTGGTGGGAGTGACCCCGGCAGAGGGGTGAGCCACCCTTTCGACCCCTTCCCAGAACCCCACAGCCCCGTCTGGCAGGTTTGTCCCTCGCGGGCCTCCAGAATGCGTCAGGGCCAGGACACCCCAGGTCTGCTTGGTTTTCGCGCATAAACACCGCAGCTCCGGTGACCAAGAGCTGGCTTTCTGGAGGAAGCGTGCACCTCCTTCCGTCTGGCAAGATGACACCATGGGGGGTGGTACATGTCATTTTATAAATGCTGAGGCCACCCACTGGACCCCTTAATGTTGCTTTGCTTCTGAAGTTGTCTGGTCAGGCTGAAGTCCCAACAGCACTGGCTGCCGAGAGCTGGCGTCATTTCCTCCCATCATGCTCTCAGGAGCCTCTGGCTGCCACCATCCCCGTGCGACAGGTGAGGAACCCGACTCGGGGAGGCCAAGTGGCTTTGCAGGGCCCCCGCGCTGGGGGAGGGCTGGCGGGCCTGGGGTCTCAGGCCACCACGGGTTACCTGGTATTCCGAGTCTGCCTTGTGCTGCATGTCTCGCAGATACTGAACATCACTGACGAACTTCTTCCTGTCTCTCGCTTCATGCAACATGATGCTCACTCCCGACCTGCGTGGAGCAGAGACACGCCGCAGTCAGACTCCTCTGCTGCTTCGCGCGTTAGGGCGAACCCTAATTGCTTATATTCTCCTATTAATCTAATCCCCACTACCAGGAAGACGCAAGGGGCTTCCCACGGCTTCCCACGGCTTCCCCCGGCAGTGACGGCCTCGCAAGCCTCCCGTGGCGGGCATAAATCACGCAGCCACCCTCGGCACTGGCTTCCTTGAGTCAGCCCTGGTTACTCCGGGGACTCGGGCTGGCAGACACCTGACTCTAGAGGAGGAAACCTGAGAACCCAGCTAAGTCAGCCATGACCGAAGTTAGAAGCTCGAGGAAATTTGTTTATGTGATGATGATTTCATCTCCACCCCGCCCCCCCCCCCTTCCCACTCAGGCCCCAGGGGCTGCAGGACCACCATGATCCCCGCTGTGTGGCTCCTGGAACCCCGGGCGAAAGCCAGCCACTGAACAAGCGAACCATAACTGCCGGCCAGGGCTGTGGAGCAGAAGTGTGGCCTGGGGAGTGAGTATTCTCAGGGGAGGGCACGGCCTGGTCTGAAGGGGCCTGGGGAGGGTTTTCCCTGGGAAATGACACCGGCTTTTAGGAGGACCAAGCCAGGCAAGAAGTGGACCCGAGAACAGCGGGTGGCGAAGTTTCCAGGAATGAAGGGCAGGGGCAGGTGGGGAGTGGGGGGCAGGGCAGGGCAGCGCCAGGAGGGTGGAAGGGCAGGCGGGGGCCAGCTTCTGTGGGGCCTTAGAGACCTCACATGAAGCCATGGCAACAGGGAGAACACAACCCGATGTGTCTACAAGGGGAGCTAGTTCTAGTGCAGAAAATGGATGGGAGGGGGCTGGGGGGGAGCGAACAGCGGAAGTGGGGAGATGGCTGGGAACACAGTAACCCAGAAGGCACAGGGTGGCTATCAGACTGGGGGAGCGAGGCTGGAGGGAGGAGAGGGAGGAGGAGGGAGGGGAGGGGACTGTGGCAGTTCTAGCCACACCCCTGGAAGGACCAGGTCGCGGTCTAAGCACTGACATCTATTAACGCAGTCTTCAGAACACCAGGAGGTAGCTAGGTGTTTCACAGGAGAGGAGACTGAGGTTCAGAGACATTAATTAACTTGATTGGCAGAGCTGGGGTAAAACCCAGAGGATGTCCTCAACCACAATGGGAAACCCAGGGGGAGAAACTCACCAGGACATGGTGCCTCCAGGATGGGGTGGGGCGGAGGCCAAGGGGGCTACTCAGGTTGAGCAGTTAGGGGGTCAGGGCAGGCTTGTGGGAGAATCGGGGGCAGCAGGAAGTGTCTGGGGTCCAGCAAATGGAGACGCCAGCAAGCAGGGGTTGCAGCCCGTTGGGGAAGGTGAAGACCTGGGCACTGTGGACATTCAGGTAACAACGGAAGTTGAAGGCAGAGTGGGCATGGGAGAGAGAGAGGACACAGAGCAAAGCCATGAGGGTACACCAGTCTGTGGCCAACTGCAACTGAAACGTGAGCTGCTTTTGGGGCAAAACATTTTGAAATCCACGCATGGTTCTTTCCTAAGCATTTTCCCACGAACACTGAAAAGACCCCTTCCATGCCTGATCTCTAACTTTTCTGTCCCCCAGATAAGCTCATCTTGTGAATCTGTTTGCCGGGAACGATGGGAAGCTCCCTCCCAGGAGCGACATGAACCCTCAGGAACAGGCAGCCACAGAACCCTGCCAGCCCAGAGGAGGCGTGAAACCCAGGCCAGTGCCTGCAGTTCTGGGAAGGTGCATGGGTGCTGGCAGTCAGGGTGTACCTGACTCTGGGTAACCCAGTGTCTGGGCAGGCGGTGATGAAATCTCCTGAGGTTTAGCAGCCAGCCCTGTGCTACAGGGAACTAGACTGGGAAAGTGGTGTTGGAGAGTCAGAATCTGAACATGACAACCCAAAACGGAGCTCCACAGTGGATATGCAAAACCCAAATTTTGTTCCTGAGCTCCTTGACATCGTTATTTATGGGACTGTATTTTTAAATATCACTTTTAACTTCTCATATGAATTTGCACCTGCTTAGAAGGAAGTTATGTTCCCACCCGTTTTGGAAAGCAATGGTGTTGAAAAGAGAAAGATGGGCCCCTGCTGCCGCTGTAGGAGAGAAGCCTGTCGGAATATTAACCAGGCAGGCAGAGAGCAGAAGGAGTGAGAATGAAAGACGTTACTGGGCACCAAAGGGGCCCAGCCCAGAGTCTACTTCGGTGAGACATTTCGGCTACAAAGTCAGCACAGGAAAGCCAGCCCCTCCATGCAGGCTTCAGTGCATTGCTATTCTAAGGAAATTTCCAATCAAGAGGCATGAAATAACGTTGTCTAAAGAGGTAAGCAACAACACTATTTGAATTACTTGCTAGGTTACCTCTGACTTCACAATCACCTACCAAATAAAGGACTTAAAACTTGCCTCCAGATGTCTCTTCCCCCATGACAGTGTACTGTTCTACAGCTTAGGTGCGTCACGGTGCCCAGGTCATCTTACTTAACCAAATCGGGACTTTGAGAGGTTAGGCAAATCCTACAAGCACCAAGGAAGTAAGCTACTAGCTTCGGACCGAGATCAGCAGAGGATAGGCCAACACTCTCCGTGTGCTCTTGAATTTCAGGTGAAAAGCTGACCAGGATGAACAAGGAAGAGAAAGCACCACATGGAGACAAGTCCACAGGAGATAACGCTGCATTCCTGGGTCTCAGCTTTGCGGGCCTGCTCAACCAGGTGGCCGGCTGAAGCCAGGGCTTTCTCATTAGCTGGTACAGACAGGCAGAGGAGGAAGAAATTAAAACGGGAGCCAGGTGCCCATTTCTGAACCGGAATTCTGAATTCTTTCCTGTACTCACTTTTGAATTGCTTCTCAATTTAACCTGCACTCGTGGTCACGCACACGCCTGCTTTTGCTCTTTGGTGATAAGGTATTGTGACAAATTAGGGTTTTTAAATGGGGGTAAGAAGCCATATTAAGGAGGGAGAGAGAGTGGGGGGAGGAGGAAAAGGAGGGAGAGGCTGGTGGGGCCAGGAGTCCTGGTTGGTTGGAAGCAAGAGCGAGTGATTCTCCTTGACCTCAGAATTCTACACATCTGTGAAATGTCAATGAGGAATATTCTAAGAACTTTCTGACACACACACACATTCCTCTGTAGTGTAAATCCCGCCGAATCCAAACTGACTTCACGGAGTCAGGAGAGCAGAGTCTGACTACAGAATACATTTTTCTCAGGTCTCTAAAAAATCAGCCCCATCCATACACACTACACAGCTGCTGCTCCTGGGGTCACACCTGCCAAAGAACCGATCGGAAGGGAGCGCATTCCAATAACAAGTGGTTCTCTTGTTCTCTTACCATATTCTGCATGAGAAATAATCATTAACGTGAATATTTTTTATTCATTTGGTTAAAAATAAAGGAATGTGTGAATTTAATCTCTTCTTGAAGCGGAAGATTCCTCAGGACCTCAGTGGCTAAAGGAATCCCTGACAACCAGTCTGCTGAATCACCACCACCACCTCCACCCCCACCCCCCCACCCCCGTTTCCACAACTGGGCTCTTGGGAGGGTTATCTCAGGAGCCTTAATTCAACATTCTCCACCTTTAGTTACTCTGTGACGACAAAGACTACGGGGTCTGTTCCATCTCAGCCTTGAAAACTGCTGGCAGTCCGGGCCCAGGCCTTGGAGCACCCCCGGACAGAGACGAGTCGGTGGGGACGGCAAGGAGAGCCCCTGACTCCTCGGCCAGCTTGGTTCTGGGAGATCTGGGGGTGGGGAAGGGGATCGGTCTCGCTCTGGGCGCCCTCGGGGTGCCAAGGACCCCGGACTGCCCCACGTCCGTCCCTCGGAGGGACTGGCAGGCCCCACTTCCCTCCAGCGCCTCGAAGTCGCAGGGAAGCTGCCCCCCGCCCCACACCCCCACCTCTCGCGGGGCCGGGCGGGCGAGGCGGGCCGTTACCTGTTGGGTTCGCCCTTCTCTCCTGCCTGGCGCTAGAGGGCCCGAGGGGCGGGGCGGGCCGGCTGGTCCGGGGCGGAGGAGCCGCCCATCAATCGCGGGGGGGCGTCCCTGCAGTCCTCTTCCTCCTCCTCCTCTCTTCTCCCCTCCCTGGCCCTCCTCCCCCGAGGCAGCTTTCCGCCGCGGTCGCCCGCCTTTCGTGGGGCGGAGGCGGTGGGGGCGGCTGCCTGGCGTCCTCGTGTTTCCTTGGCAACCGGCCTCCCCTGGGCTCGCGCGGGGCTCGGGGCCGCCCGCCACGAGCGCGGGGCTGGGGGCGGGGCGGGGCGGGGCGGGGCCCCGAGTGGTCCAGAGCCCAGGCCTGGGCGCCCCGCCGGTTGCCGTGGGAACGAGGCGGGATGCAGGTGGGAAGCGAGGAGATGCGGATAGGCTTTGTCTGTCTGGATTTCCCGGGCTTGGAGGCCTCCACTTCTTGCTTGAATCCCTGCTGTGCTTTCTACAGAACAGTTAGGAAACGAGAGAAGAAGATACTTTTGATGGAAGCAAAGAACATTAAAGGCAGTACATGGAAACAGTACTGCGGTTCTGGAGCACAGAGATCCCAAATGCCCTCGTCCAATGTAGGAAAAGGGGGAAATGCGTGGCTTAGGGAGGCACTATATCGGGGACACAACGAAGTCTCTCGGTTGCCAAGTGTCGTCACTGTCTTCCCAAGGGAAGAGCTTGCAGGCATGCAGCAGCGCCCACGGTTTGGGAAGAAGGCACCAAAGTGTTTTTAAAATTTAAACACCAGAGAGAGAGAGAGAGAGAGAGAGAGAGATCTTCCATCAGCTGGCTCACTCCCCAAATGGCTTCAATTGCCAGGCTGGATGGGGGGTTGGGGGGGGGAGCCAGGAGCCAAGCCCCATCCGGGTCTCCCACGTGGGTGGCAGGGGCCCAAGCACGCGGGCCATCCTCCTCTGCTGTCCGAAGCACATTGGCAGGGAGCTGGAATAGAACCGGAGCAGCTGGGACTGGAACCGGTGCTGCAGTATGGAACACTGGCCTTGCGGGCAGCAGCGGAGCCGCCACACTGGCCCCCCGAACTCCGGCTTAGCCTTTGCCGTCTCTGCTGGGTTTATTTCTGTCTGGGGTTTCATAGGCAAAGGTGACCCTGCTACTTATTTTGCATATTTAGGCATCTGGTACCAGAGTGACCAATGTCAAGTTGGGACGTTTCTGATTGGACAGGGAGCAGGAAAATGGAGACCTGAAATCCGTGGTCCCTTCATCCATGCTCAGAATCCCCAAGTGTCTGTGGTTTGGGTGTCTTCTTAGCAGTCGCTACGTCCAGGCTTATCCCACTGCAGTATGGGCAGTATTATTGTGTCTTTTTTTTTTTTTTTAAGATTTATTTATCTATTTTAAAGGCAGAGCTGCAGAGAGAGAAAGAGATCTTCCAGTTGCTGGTTCACCCCCCAGATGGCACCATCACAATGACCCAGAACTCCATCTGGGTTTCCCAGGTGGGTGCAGGGGCCCAAGGACTTAGGCCATCTTTTGCTGCTTTCCCAGGCACATAGTGGAGAGCTGGTTAGGACATGGAGCAGGGACCTCATCTGGCACCCGTATGAGATGCTGGCATTAAGCTGCCGTATGAGCAGCTTAATTTGCTGTGCCACCGCACCTGTCCCATGTATTGTGTCCTTTCTGTCATCATTATACCACCCTGGTTTCAGGTTCCATGATTGCTTGGCCGGATTATTTTCAGGGCTTCCTGGCCATCCCCAACATCGCCCCATCCTCTTAGCACCGTGAGTCTAGTGCGTGGGTCCCTACTAAGAAGCTCTCAAAGACTGCTCACTGCCTGAGGTACGGAGTCCAAGCTCCTGCCTGCAGCTTCCCCTCTGGCCTCTCTCAGCACTTGCTCTCTTGGTTTTCATCCTTTCAGACTTGGTCTCTTACACTTCAGCCAGAGGGCACCGTGCGTTACACGGCAAACATTATTCCTTGCCTTCATGCCGACTTCAAGATGCATCTTCAGCTGGACAGAGTCAGGCTGAAAACATGCATTGGGAAAGTCTTCATTTTGAGCACCTTCTCCTCGGACTTGCACTGGTCATCCCCACAGTTCCAGGTCTTTTCCATCCCCAGTAGCCCAACCCACATTTTGCTATCATTCTCAGCTGGCTATCAAGTATTCCTTATGAAAGCATCAACTGGTAAGGGCTGAACCTTAGCTAGCTGAAAACCCATTTTAGTTCATTAAAAAGCTGATCATTTTGGGGCCGGTGCTGTGGTGCAGTAGGTTAATCCTCTGCCTGCAGTGCCGGCATCCCATATGGGCACAGGTTCTAGTCCCAGCTGCTCCTCTTCCGATACAGCTCTCTGCTATGGCCTGGGAAAGCAGTGGAAGATGGCCCAAGTCCTTGGGCCCCTGCACCCGCATGGGAGACCGGGGAGAAGCACCTGGCTCCTGGCTTTGGATCGGCACAGCTCCGGCCATTGCGGCCACTGCGGAGTGAACCAACAGACAGAAGACCTTTCTCTCTGTATCTCACTCTCACTGTCTGTAACTCTACCTCTCAAATAAATAAATAAATAATCTTAAAAAGAAAAAGCTGATAATTTTAGGAACTGATTCCCAACACTCTCACTCATCAGAGACTAATTTGTCTTCACCTGGTCACGTTATTATTTTAGTCCCCAAATAAAGCTGGCAGGTTGTCCTTGATCATGTGTGCAAGGTACTTCCTCCCTGTGGAAAGACAACCACAGAAGATGGAGTGAAGGTTGAGAAGGTTTGGGGCTATGGATCTGGGCGAGGGGAACTGAGTGTTCTCCAGGGACACACCCAGCAGGCTGAGACTTGGGGAGTTACCCTCCCCCCACTCCAGGGGCTTCCGGCCTGGGTAACTGATGTGGATCATTCTCCTCAAAGACTTGGACGCCACCTCTTTGTTCCCTGCCCTGCTTGCTTTTTCGTCTTCGTGGGACCACACTGCTTCCATTTTTCCCACTGACAGCATAGTGTCAGATTGAGGTGACCTGGGCTCAGATCCCAGCAACAGCGCGTGCTGCGCGATGGTGACCCCTCATCTCGCTTCCAACCTCAAGACCCTCATAGTTAAAACAGGAAGAATGAGGATTAATGAAATAAAGAACGGGACGCTCCTGGCATTGTGCCCGACACATAGTTGCTGCTCAACAAGTGGTCACCATCATTACTACTTCTTGGGCTTGTGGATTTGATTCTCCTTGCTGAGATCTGAGGACACTTCGAGGTATACCCCCTGTAAATACATCTCTAAGGGCTTGTTACTTCTTTAAAATGTTAGTCTTACATTAGTAACATCTTTGCGGTTAATTTTAGATTGATGATTTTCTGGTCTTCATTTGATGACCTCATCCCTATCTGTGAGGGTGTGTCCAGCTTGGGACTGCCACCTTCCCCGAACTATGGGATACTTAGAAATATCTTTTGGGCTTTCATAGGTCAGCTATTTGAGATCCATTCTTTCCTGGAATAAGGTAGACTCTGTTAGAGATTGGGGCAGACTCCCTCAAACTTAATAAAACATACGTTCTTTGGGAGATCCTGAGAATTTTCTTTGTTGGGGTTGCAGCGGATCCGTTGTGCTGGCTTACAGAGAGTGGGCAAACTCATTCAAGGTTTTGGACCCCACAGTGCAGAAACCATCCTCAAAAACCCAAACAGGTTTTGATTTCTTTACCGTTTTGGAAACTTGTGACTTTTCAAACTTTCATTATGGCAATTGCTGCATCTGATACAGGATTGGATGCGATTCTAAGAAATCCGACGACATAGAACATATTGCCTTTGATTTCTGAAAAATTATTTCCAAAGGAAAGTATTAGACTTCTGTGCAGAGGGAGTATCTGATTTGTTTGGACTTTGGATAAACTTAAGCCTGTACATGTTTGGGCAAGAGTTGGATTTGGGGATTGATCAGCAAGGCCTGCGTGAGACTCGTTTCGACAGCGGCGAGAATCTCACATGAGCATTTCCCATGTTACTGAACAAATAAACACTCGGGCCAGGCAAACCAAAGGTCTTCTCATGCAGAGGGCAGAGGACCTGAAGCCCTGACTGAGCAGCCCACGGACTCGCTAGGACTGGATGTGACTGTGACGTTCTGTTCAGATACAAATGCAGAGCGAGGGAGGGAGACAGCAGAGCCATCTCTGCGTGAGAGGAGTCAGGCTGCCCGGCTCCTGGAGGGGCCGTCATGGGGGCTGCCTTCTGCACTCAGCCTACAGCGGGAGCCTGTCAGGTGACATCTGTCACCGATACGGCATATTTCCAATGTCTGCCCTCTGTTTTTTAAAATTTATTTTTATTTAATTTTTCTTTTGAAAGGCAGATGCAAAGAGAGGCAGACAGAGATTCATCTTCCATCCTCTGGTTCACTCCCAAAATGGCTGCAGCAGCCAAAGCCAGGAGCCAGGAACTCAATCTGCTCTCTTACGTGGCTGGCAGAGACCCAAGTACTTGAGCCCGCACCTGCTGCCTCCGAGAGCGGGCATTAGCAGGAAGCTGGAATTGGAAGGAGAGAAGAGGGGACCCAACAGGCACTCGATCCTGAGTAGCGTTTTAACCTCTGGGCAAATGCCCAGCCCTGCCCTCTTTTCTTATCAGAGCCCTTTCTTTTGTGGTTCTCTATTTTTCTAATGATAGCGAGAACATCAGATGAGGTGCTAATGGTAATCTCTTTCTTTAACCTTTGTGGTTTATCACTGCCTCTGCCCCACCCAAGGCTGCTACTCACAAGCAGCAGAGCCATCTTCAAAGCATAGGTGGGAAGCAGGCTTGTAGCAGCCAGAGGAGGAGGGAACACACAAGCAAACATGGCTTGTTGGGGACTGCTGCCAGTGTCCAAAGAAATGCGTCATAAATTAGTGTATCTGGAACATTCCATCTATTCATGGAATCAACAAATAGTCATTGAGTAGCTAGTGGTTGTCAAGGACAGTTTACATGTTGACAAGTCAATAAGCCAGTGACAAATGATCATTAGTGCCAAGACACCATAAGCATAACAGAGAATGGTAGGGGGGAGAGAAGCCTGTTTTTTTTTTTTTTTTTTAAATAATTTATTTACTTGAGAGGCATGGTTATAGACAGAGAGAGGGAGAAACAGAGAGAAAGATCTTCCATCCACTGTCTCCCTCCCAAGATGGCCGCAACGGCCGGAGCTGTACTAATCCGAAGCCAGGAGCCTGAAGCTTCCTCCAGGTCTCACACGCAGGTGCAGGGGCCCAAGGACTTGGACTATCTTTCACTGCTTCCCCAGGCCATTAGCAGAGAGTTGGATTGGAAGTGGAGCAGCTGGGACATGAACCAGCGCCTATATGGGATGCCAGTGCTGCAGGCAGAGGCTTAGCCCATTACACCACAGCGCCAGCCCCATAGGGAGCCTATTTAGACAAGGTGCCACCTAAAGGATGAAGAGGAGCCAGCCCTCCTACGGAGGGAAAAACAGGGCTGAAGGTGTTCAGGTGAGAGAAAGCTCTGGGAATTCAAGGAACTGGAAGGAGGCCAGTGTAGCTGGTGTCCAAAAGCCATCAGATGTATGGATCCCTGTGTGTGATGCACATGTGTCTGTGTGCGTACACGCATTCACACATGTGACATGCCATGTGGAGCATCCTGTAAGACCCATGAGGAGGTTCCTCACCAGGACTGGTCGTCAGGGCTTCATGGTCTGTATTTTAATGCTTGCAGGAACTTCAGAAGGTCTCTCCAGCACGCGCTTGTCTGAGGGCCTGAGGCTGATGCTCAAAGGCGAATTGTCAAAGCTCTTCTCCCAGGTCC